>CBVK0100020052.1:0-46671 GCA_900067695.1 Picea abies
TGATCTATCCCCACGTGTCCTACCCGTAAATGGACGGTCCTCCTTCTTTTAGAATTTTGTATGTCCACTTCTCCTTATACTTTAAAGAGATAGGTTCTCCTTGATCCATCAATGGTCAGGTCCTCTACTTGGATCTAACGTCTGTGATCTTTCCTCCTCTTCAGTGTGCTCTTCTTAGCTACATTCAGATCTGACAACCCTCGTTCTATCAAGAATTTGAAGGGGATCCAATGAACAGAAATGCATCTCAAACCTTACGGGCCTACCTCTTCAGCATGCTCTTATTCAGATATGACAGCCATCGGGAATTCAGGAAGAGATCCAATGAACACGGTTGTTTCTCTTCCCCAATTATCACTGCACCGCTGATCATCGTTGTTATACTCAAGCCATCATCACTAATGTACTTGCCATCAATGACAAGTATATGATGCCTATAAAACATGCCAACAATCCTCTGTACATTCTTCCTGTACTCATGCCATTTGTTGTCTATTAAATATTTGCTAACAGCCCAAGCATGTCACCTTGGGGTGCCCCCTGTTCTTTTCATGAAGAAGGATGGAACGCTAAGATTCTATATTGATTTTAGACAATTGAACAAGTAACTGTAAAGAATAAGTATCCTCTATCGAGGATTGATGACCTCTTCAATCATTTGAAGGATGCGAAGATATTTTCGAAGATATATCTCAGGTCGAGATATCACTAGGTAAGGATAAAGGATGAAGACATCAGCAAGACCACCTTTAGAGAAAGTTATGTTCATTACGAGTTCATAGTGGTGTCGTTTGGGTTGTCAAATGCACCTATTGTTTTTATGTGCTTGATGAATGATGTGTTCAAGGACTATCTAGACACATTCATCATAGTCTTCCTAGATGACATTGTGGTGTATTCCAAGTCAGAGGAAGAGCATGAACAACATCTTAGGATGGTGTTGCAGGTGCTAATAGAGCACCAATTGTATGCCAAGTTGAGAAAGTGCTCATTTTATTAGGAGCAGGACCATTACTTGGGGCATATTATTTTGAAAGATGGGATAGCGGTAGATCCTGAAAAGATTGAGGCAATCAGAGAATGGCCAGTGCCAAAGAATGTGATAGAAGTCAGATCCTTTACAGGTCTAGTTGGTTATTACATAAGGTTCATTGCAGGGTTCTCGAGGTTAGCTAACCCTATCACTTCCTTGCAAAGGAAGGAGAAGAAGTTTCAGTGGACAGAAGATTATGAGAAAAGCTTTCAGTGATTGAAGCAATTGTTAACCAGTGCTCCAATTCTAAGGATCGTAGATCCAAATGAAGATTTTGTGGTATGCATCGATGCATGCAAAGAAGGATTGGGAGGCGTTTTCAGTCAGAATGGATTCGTAATTTATTATGAATCCATAAAGTTGAAAGAGCATGAAAGGAACTACACAACTCATGATTTGGATTTAGTAGCCATCATTCATGCTCTGAGGAAATGGAGACATTACCTCATGGGAAGGAGGTTTGAATTGAGAATAGACCATAACAGTCTGAAGTATTTGTTTGATCAACCAACCTTGAATGCTAGGAAAAGTAGGTGGTTGGAATTTCTAAACCAGCATATATTATATTCATACACTTGTGTTATATTGTTTACAATACAATATACATATAGGAGCCAGCGACATCCAAAACCCTAAACCAATGACCTGGATTAGTCCAAAACCCTAATTCCTTAACCGGAAATAGAAAACCATCGGCAAAAACCATGTGCCAAAAACCACCTAATATCATGTGGTCCCGGAAATATGTCGTCCCGGAAATATGTCATCCCGAAAATATGTCAGCCCGGCGATAATATGTCGGCCCGAAACCG
Organism: Picea abies; assembly: GCA_900067695.1. NCBI lineage: Eukaryota > Viridiplantae > Streptophyta > Pinopsida > Pinales > Pinaceae > Picea > Picea abies. Next base: position 1,846 of record CBVK0100020052.1, read on the forward strand.
GCGAAAATATGTCGGCCCAAAAAAACAATTTCGGGGGTGCTGCCCTTACACCCCCCCTCTTACCCCCCTGCGCGCCCGACGCAAGCGCTCAAACACTACTACTCGTGCAAAGAATATAACACATACCCAACATTTGTTTGATCAACCAACCTTGAATTCTAGGAAAAGTAGGTGGTTGGAATTTCTCTGTGAATATGATTTTGATATCAAGCATATAAAAGGGAAGGAGAATAAAGTGGTTGATGCACTCAACAGGAGAGTACACTAATTACATGCTACAACCATTAGCATGTATCAAACCGATATAAAGAGAAGAGTTTTGGAAGTTACAAGCACATACTTGCAGTATAGGGAATTGCTAGCGAAGCTACATCGAGATAAGACACTGCAAGGAAGGGAATATTATAAGTTAGAGACTGATGGAATAATTCTGCACAAGAACAGAGTTTATGTACCTAATGTACAAGGTTTGAAACTTGTGATTCTAAGAGAAATGCATAACGTGACTTATGATGGGCACCCTGGATATCAGAAGATTGTGGTAGCAGTCAAGAGCCATTACTTTTCACCAGGTATGAAGAAAGAGATTGCAAAATACATTGCTAGATGTATGGAATGCCAAAAGGTTAAAGTTGAGCATAGGAACCTAGATGGATTATTGCAACCTTTACCCATTCCTGAGTGGAAGTGGGAAGTGGTGACAATGGATTTCATCACAGGATTGCCCAAAATAGGCAAGCAGCATGATTCAATTATGGTGGTAGTGGACAATCTTAAGAAAGTTACCCATTTCATTTCGTTAAAGGCTACTCACAAGGCAGCAGAGGTTGATGACATTTTTATGAAGGAAGTGGCACGATTGCAAGGAATTCCCAAGACAATTGTGTTTGACAGAGACCTGAAATTTACCTCAAATTTCTGGAAAGGGTTATTCAAGGGATTTAGAATGAATATCAATTTTAGTACAGCCTATCATCCTGATTTAGATGGGTAGATAGAGTGGCTAAATCGAGTGATAGAAGACATAATGAGGATGTATGTGATCGACAAACCATCGAAATGGGAAAACTACCTACACTTGGTAGAATTCACCTACAACAATGGGTATTGTTGGACCTGATATATGATCAATTTTATGACAGTTATTATACACTTTTGTCGCATGTACATATGTGTTTTTCATATTTTAAAAGGAGCTTTTTGAAGAATTTCATGATAAAACGGTATGTTCGACACTAGGTACATTTGATTCATGTTTAATGATTATATTGAGTATAATTCATCATGTTTTATGATTACCAAGATATAATTCACATTTTTCTGGTGTTACAGGGAAAAAACGCACCACGTTTCTGCTTTCAGCACTTGATCTGGCACTCCTTCTAGCACTCATTCTGGTACCTGATCTGGCACTCCATCCAACACCTCTTCCTGCACAAAAATGGAGGGTGATTTGGCGGTTATGGTATTTGCAGCCAGTGGGGGGTGAATCAGAGACATGCCTTTTGTTCATGCTTATCCCCTCTAGCTACTAAACTCTTGACAACTCAATTTTGGGTTGTTATGCTGGGTGATTATTGGCTAGCTTTGTTTCGGTAGTTAGGGAACCATTAATGAAATTTACCAATTTTAGAAGTGGTTTGACCCTCCTATGGTCGACCACTTTGTGTGTAAACATTATAAATACCACCGTGGTGATCAGATAATTGTTAAGCAATAGAAGAAGTCGTGTGTTAGAGACAAAAACAATTTTGGCTCTGTTTTTGCATTTTTCAATTGCCATAATTGTATAAGACTGTGTTTTTCAAGTTTTAATGGTGAAATCGTTTTGTTGAGATCATGGTGTGCATTTGATAAGTGACCACGACTTGCTAGGGGGACCACCAGTAGTCTGGTAACTTTTCTATGTGTTATTTATGCATTCCATAGCTTAGATGTATTTTTATTTCCTGTACATGATCTCTTCCTTTATTTCTTTGTTATCTAATTTATTGTTGTAGTTTAACTATTTTAATTATCTTTTGCAGGTTAGTATGGAGGGTTGTTGTTAATATGCATTGATTTTATAATCAGGAATGAGTTTTCAAACTCATACACTAACCCCATGTGCAATTAGATGTTAGATTGAATTTTATTTATTCTTTTAAAATCAAATTTAAAATAGAAGTTAAAACAGAGTAGAACAAAGTTTTATTGCATGTCTCTCTTTAACAAGGATTTGATGGATAGATAGGATTAGTTTCAGTTTTTAATTATAGATTGCTTATTCCATTTTACATGGATCTTTCTTAACTAGTTGTTAGTTAATCTATTCGTTAGTTTACTTTTTATATGTCCTACTTTAATTTCTGTTTTGAGCATTTTCTTTATTACATTTTGAATTGTTAAGATAGACATAGCATAGTTTCATTTCATGTATTTTCTTTCCTAGAATTAGATTGCAATTCCAATTCTTAGTTAATGGTTGAATGTAGTTATGATTTTTGCTTATGTAGCATAGATTGCAATTGAATTTCATAATTATGATCTCGTTATATTGTTGATGGTTAATAAATGAATATGCAGGGTGATTGACAATTGTTTTAGTAATGGTTAAATTCTCATTAGATTGTTTAATCCATACCTTTCATTTTGCTATTGAGATTAGTATCGATCTTATACCACTTGAGTTATCTTTTGTTGTCAAGTGCCATCGATATATTATAAGACATCGAAGACACTCACACAACCACCAACACTATATTTGAGTTTTTCATAGGTTAAAAGATAGTTTCTTGTTTTCATAGGTTAAAGATAGTTTCTTGCTTTCGTAGCTTAGGAGATAGTTTTATTGTTTCTGTAGGATAGACAGTCTTTTCTTTGATAGATTAGATAGTAGCTTGTTTATCATAGGTTCAAGACTAGTTGTTAATTTCTCTTGCTTTCAATCAAATAGATTTCCTTTTATGAATTAGAGATAGTTTTGAAGTTTGAATGAAGAACATAGTTCACTTGCCTCTTAGGCTAGATAGTTGTTCAATGAGAAGTTTTCATTTCATTATTTGCAGTAGAAGTTGCCTTAGAGTAGTTAGTTGTCTTTTGCTTAGTTGTCTATTTTCTTTAATAGGTTAGCTAGTTGTTTTGCTTAGTTTTCTATTTGCTTTAATAGGTTAGTTAGTTGTCTTTGCTTCCTTGTTTGCTTGCTTTAGTAGAATAGTTGTTTTCTTGTTTATTTACTTGCTTTCATAGGGTAGTTTCTCATTGAATGTAGGTTGGCAAGTTAAAATAGTTTTCTTTGGTTATTTTCTTATTGTTATGCTTAAATAGTTGCTTATTGCTTATTGTTGAACTAGTTTGCTTCAAGTAGAGTTTTCACTTGTTTTCTTAGAACTATCCATCGATCCTTGGCCCAAAAGTACTTAGGTTATCTAGTTTAAAGTTATTTAGTAGGGTTTTCTCATTAGATAGCTTTTCTTCAGTAGATTAGCCATAGATAGCTAACTTCCTTAGTTAGACTATACTCCTACCAACCCTTCTACCTTTGGCATATATTTTGCTACAACTCTAAGTTTACTTACCCCGAGTTGACAATTTAATTGAGGGGTTTTAGTGTCTTTTTAGTGCATATAGAACACCCACCTCTCTCAGGTTTTACACAGGTTTTACGGCCTTGTAGTTACAGGTGTCACTTTGATACCTATTTTTCACAAGTTCGCCAAGCCAGAATTGTTGCGCTTATGGGAAGTCACTTTTGGAACTAATTTTACAGAGGTAAAATTGTTGTTTTTCATGGTTTAATGGATCAAGGGTATAATATACATCTAAAGGATTTCTCACATGTCATCAACAACCTCCAAAAACTCCAAACCCTCCATTTCAAACTTAGAGAGCATGAAACACTGAGTTGCCATTTACGCCATGATAACATTGTCCTATAAGCCAAGATGAATTCTCTACAACGTTAGGTTGATGATATTAATGCCACCAATAATAGTCTCTGGATGAAATTAAAACACCACAAAAATCCTAATTCAAAATCCCTCGGGCAAGAGGGAGAAGCTTCTAAAGCTAATCCACCCCCTCCTTTGCAAATTTAGTCATAAAGGGCAATTTCTTTTTGTTTGCAATGGGACCTACAAAATATTAGGTGTGGGGGTAATGTTGGGCCCGAGATATGATCAATTTTATGACGGTTATTATACACTTTTGTCGCATGTACATATGTGTTTTTCATACTTTAAAACGAGCTTTTTGAATAATTTCATGATAAAACGGTATGATAGACACTAGGTACGTGTGATTCATGTTTAATTATTATATTGAGTATAATTCATCATGTTTTATGATTACCAAGATCTAATTCATGTTTTTCTAGTGTTACAAGGAAAAAACGCACCATGTTTCTGCTTCTGTCACTCCTTCCAACACTCTTTCTAGTACCCGATCCAGCACTCCGTCCAGCACCTCTTCTTGCACAAAAACAGAGAGCAATTTGGTGGTTATGGTATTGGCATCCAGTGGGGGGGAGAATCAGAGACATGGGTTTTTTTCATGCTTACCCCCTTAAGCTACTGAACTCTTGACAACTTGATTTTGGGTTGTTATGGAGGGTGATTATTGGCTAGCTCTATTTTGGCAGTTAGGGCACCATTAATGCAATTTGCCAATTTTAGAAATGGTTTGACCCTCCTGTGGTCGACCACTTGGTCTGTAAACATTATAAATACCACCATGGTGATCAAATAATTATTAAGCAGTAGAAGAAGTCATGTGTTAGAGCCAAAAACGATTTTGGCTCTGTCTTTGCATTTTTCAATTGCCAAAATTGTATAAGACTGTGTTTTTCAAGTTTTAATAGTGAAATCGTTTTGTTGAGCTCGTGGTGTGTGTTTGAGAAGTGACCACGACTTGATGGGGGGGGCACCAGTAGTCTAGTAACTGTTCAATGTGTTATTTATGCATTTCATAGCTTATATGTCGTTTTATGTCCTGTACATGAACTGTTCCTTTATTTATTTGTTATCTAATTAGTTGTTGTAGTTCAACTATTTTAATTCTCTTTTACAGGTTTGTATGGAGGATTTTTGTTAATATGCATTGATTTTATAATTAGGAACGAGTTTGCAAACTCATACACTAACCCTGTGTGCAATTAGATGTTAGATTGAATTTTATTTATGCTTTTAAAATCAAATTTAAAATAGAAATTAAAACAGAGTAGAACAAAGTTTTATTTCATGTCTTCTTGAACAAGGATTTGATGGATGGATAGGATTAGTTTTAGTTTTTAATTATAGATTGCTTATTCCATTTTTACATAGATCTTGCTTAACTAGTTGTTAGTTAATGTATTTGTTAGTTTACTTTTTATATGTCATGCTTTAATTTTTGTTTTAAGCATTTTCCTTATTACATTTTGAATTGTTAAGATATATATAGCATAGCTTCATTTCATGTATTTTCTTTCCTAGAATTAGATTGCAATTCCAATTCTTAGTTAATGGTTGAATGTAGTTATGAGTTTTGCTTATGTAGCATAGATTGCTCTTGAATTTCATAATTATGATCTTGTTTTATTGTTGATGGTTAATAAATGAATATGCAGGGTGATTGACAATTGTTTTAGTAATGGTTAAATTCTCATTAGATTGTTTAATCAATACCATTCATTTTGCTATTGAGATTAGTATCGAGCTTATACCACTTGAGTTATATTTTGTTGTCAAGTGCCATCGATATATTATAAGACACCGAAGACACTCACACAACCACCAACACTATATTTGAGTTTTTCATAGGTTAAAAGATAGTTTCTTGTTTCCATAGGTTAAAGATAGTTTCTTGATTTCATAGCTTAGGAGATAGTTTTATTGTTGTTGTAGGATATATAGTCTTTGCTTTGATAGATTAGATAGTAGCTTGCTTATCATGGGTTCAATACTAGTTGTTAATTTCTCTTGCTTTCAATCAAATAGATTTTCTTTTATGAATTAGAGATAGTTTTGAAGTTTGAATAAAGAACATAGTTCACTTGCCTCTTAGGCTAGATAGTTGTTCAATGAGAAGTTTTCATTTGATTATTTGCAGTAGAAGTTGCCTTAGAGTAGTTAGTTGTCTTTTTCTTAGTTGTCTATTTTCTTTAATAGGTTAGCTAGTTGTTTTGCTTAGTTGTCTATTTGCTTTAATAGGTTAGTTAGTTGTCTTTGCTTCCTTGTTTGCTTGCTTTAGTAGAATAGTTGATTGCTTGTTTATTTACTTTCTTTCATAGGGTAGTTGTTCATTGAATGTAGGTTGGCAAGTTAAAATAGTTTGCTTTGGTTATTTGCTTATTGTTATGCTTAAATAGTTGCTTATTGCTTATTGTTGAACTAGTTTGCTTCAAGTAGGGTTTTCACTTGTTTTCTTAAAACTATCCATTGATCCTTGGCCCAAAAGTACTTAGGTTACCTAGTTTAAAGTTGTTTAGCAGGGATTTCTCATTAGATAGATTTGCTTGAGTAGATTAACCTTAGATATCTACCTTAGTTAGACTATACTCCTACCATCCCTTCTACCTTTGGCATATATTTTGCTACAACTCTAAGTTTACTTACCCGGGGTTGAAAATTTAATTGGTTTTTAGTGTCTTTTTAGTGCATATAGAACACCCATCAGGTATCAAGCATCATTGAAGATGAGCCCATTGAAGCACTTTATGGAAGAAAGTCCAATACTCTAGTAAGTTGGGATAACCCGGCTGATAGAGCGGTAGTTGGGCCAAAGTTGTTCAAGGAAATGGAAGAGAAAATGTTGAAAATTAAGCAGAATTTGAAAGTTGCCCAAGACAGGCAGAAAAGTTATGTTGATAAAAATAGAACCCACAGAGAGTTTAAAGTGGAAGATCATGTTTTTCTGAAAGTAAAAGCCAATAGATGTTCCCTGAGGCTGGGAAACTGTTCCAAGTTGGCAACCAAATTTTGTGCGCCAGTTGCATATATGCTTGCATTACCTATACACGTGACTGTACATAATGTGTTTCATGTTTCATTACTTAAGAAATGTATACCTGATATTAATCATGTGATTGACTGGAATGTGGTCTAGGTGCAACAAGAAGGTGTCTTGCAAGTGCATCATGTGCACATATTGGACAGGAAAAGAAAACATCTCCGGAATCGAGATATAGGACTTGTAAAGGTCCAGTGGACCTGGTACGGTCCTGAGGATGTGACATGGGAGCATGAAGATGCTATGCAAGCAGAATACCCACATCGTTTTGAAGATTTTGGAAATCTTGTTGATGTTGTGTGAAAGTTGCACTAAGGACAGTGCAAAAATAAGGGGAAGGGATTGTAATACCCCAAGGACGTGCCCCAATTTCATTATGAATTGTAATTATGTTTTATAGGCTGGTGAGCCAAGTTTATATAAGTTGGTGGGCTTATGTGTTTATTAGGCTAGAGATCCTAAGTGTTGAAGGCCAAGAGCCTGATTTTTGTACATGTAATGATGCACATTATTAATATAAAAACATATTTGCATGTGGACTTACCACAATAAATGAGTGATGGGGGACTAAGATTCCACAAATTTTGGGTAAGGGAGAGGGGTCTAACAGGTTGGGAGAAGGGCTAAGATTAAGAGCTTAAGATCTTGGGGATAATAATTAAATATTATTCCAAAGCTGTGTAAATGTTTATGTTTTATCCTAAGCTTCCGGAAGGGGGAACGTGTGAAAAATGGGGAGCATGTAGCCCCAGGGAGACAGGTTTCGACCTGGGCACATGCAGTTAAAACTAGAGAAGGGAGCCGTGTTGGGGGTTTGATCTCCCATTTTCCATCCTTTGTCTGAACTCGCAGGTGTCCATGATCGACCTCTGTTTTGGTGTTTGTTCTGGGGAATTCTTATCTAAATCATTAATTCTCTATGTGGGATTTCTATACACCCTCATGCATCTCTGGAACCAGAACCATGAATCCATCCTGTGTTGCATGGTTGAGAAATCTGAAATTAACTTAGTCGTGTTGTGCTATCCCAATGGGTTGTTGTGGCCATGTAGTTCATGACTGTGTGAGGTTGTTGCATTGACTATGTGTTGATGAGACTTGTTGTTTTGTCCTCGATGTGCTAGAATTGGTTAAGAGAACAGGTTTCCAAGCCTGTGAGTGACTCTCTCCAGGTGAGAGAGTGCGTAGAGGAAGTGAGAACTCCTGGAAGGGATCCTGTAGATTCCACAGAGCTTGGAGACTTCTAGTTTGATCTATTGTTGAATCCCAAGGCAAGGGAGGTTTAGCAGTCGAAGGACTGTCTGGGTGACAGTGAAGGTGTATACTCAAGGGGTGGGATAGGTATGTGGGGAATGAGGTTCTATGAGTAGTGGGCGTAGGTGACTCCTAGGAGAGAATCCTTCCTCTATAACTGTGTGTCTTCTATTGACCTTTCCTAGCCTAGGATTCCCTGCTCGGTGGAGCTTAGTCCCAGCTTAGGGGTGACCTACTACTGAGAGTGATGAGTAGCATGGTCCAAGGCTGGGAGGTTCGTGGAAGGTTTGCACACAGTTGGTGGAATTACTACAGTTTCAAAGATAAGTATCAATTTGTGCTTAATATTTTGTTTTGCATGCCTGTGATGCTTGTATATTATCATGTATTCTGTTGTGCATATGAATTATTGTTAATGTCCTTAATGATGTATATTAGCAGTAATCATGTGCTTACTTTCTATTGTTTAGAACAATTTGTTAATTAGATTTAATATCCATGTTATATATATAAGTTTGAGAATGTTCTGCGTAGTAGCGTTACCCGGCAATCGAGTTGATGGTCAGGGATGATACATTTTAGTATTAGAGCTCAAAAGGCTAAGTTAAGGTTTTCTTTGGTATCATTGCTTGGCATGTTGGTGGCTGGGAATGTTACAGGATTACCAAAATTGTCCAAGAAGAACGATGTCATCATGGTAGTGGTAGAAAAATTGAGCAATTCTTCTCACTTTGTTCATGTCAAGTCAACTTGCAAGACAATAGATATTGCCAACATCTTCATGAAGGATATATTCTAACTGCATGGCATGCCTAGGGATATTGTATTTGACAAAGACACAAAATTTACTTCAATCTTTTGGAAGTCTTTAATCGTTGGTTTTGAGACTATATTGTTGTTTAGCACAGCCTATCACCCTCAAATCAATGGACATACCGAAATACTAAACCAAATATTAGAAGACATGTTAAGGATGAATGTAATGCATCAGCCTAAGAAGTGGGAAGACTACCTGCCATTTGTAGAATTTTCCAACAAAAACGGCTATCAAGAGTCATTGAAGATGATCCCTTTTGAAGCCCTCTATGGTAGACAGTTTTAGCACTAAGATTCACCCTCATATTCCGAGAGGATAATCCCAGTACTCATTAGAATGTTTGGTGGATATTGGTCTTATGAGTGGAGGTCAAATGGACAAAACTCAGTACAACAATGATTTTTACACAGAAATAGGACAAGCAATGCACAGGGAAGTGAGGTCCTCATTAACTTCAGTCAGTGATTTGATTTTAAGTGTGAGAAGAAGGAAGACTTAGTTAGAGAGGTGAACAAGACTGCCATGGGCATCTGACCTTCAAGCAGCTTGGTGATGAAAAAATCAGGCTCAAGAGCACTCTCAAACTCAATCTTCAGACAATGAAATATGTCACAGTAGCATAATAATCAAACCTACATTACCATGCGACTACAACAACTCGACTGGATCCTCCATGCCTAAGCCTTTCATCGTAAGGGGGAATAAGAAAAAATAGAAGCTGAATAAAAATGGTCACAATAATACTGTAATCAAACCTATATTACAATAGAACTACAACCCTCGACTACATCCTCCATGCCTGAGTGTTTTAGCATAGTTTTTACAAAGAGATGAGAGAAGCTTACTTATATTAATGTGAAATTCTCAAGTGTGATACATAACCAGAGAACATCTCTGGCATCAAAACAGTACACAATATGGAGCTCTGCTCAATCAGTTGATGACCTTAACAAAATATTGAACTGGTTTATTTATAATCAGAACAATTCACGACTAGCATGAGTGTGATTGGGCCATTGCATTCAATACCTTTATTTTGTTCCCTCTTCTGTCAAAATGTACGTGTATCCTCCTGTCAGACGCAAACTCATCTCAGCATGGGTACACAAGAAAAAACATCCATAGGGGTACCTCAAGATGAAAGTCCTATCTCCACATCCAAATCCTTCCATGCCTTCTTTTTATGGAGTGAGATGAGGTTTCAACCACCACTCCACTTTTATTAAATTCTTTGTCTCAGGATTCCAACGAGGCTTAATGTCTAGGGGGATGCCACAAACTTCTCTTGGATTGGAAGTCTTATAAGCACATGATTGTGGGGCCGTCGAAAGCGGTTTGGACCCAAACTACTTTTGGGATCGCAATTCACCACCAACTGCCACATAGCTATTATGCTATACCATGGTTTCGATTGTGGGAGGGCTCAAGAATTTTATCTTTCGAGCATGTCGCATCCCCTTAATGGAGCGTGGTCATTGATCTGGCTCTGGTATGCAATCTAGGGTCCTCTACTGAATTAGCGTCCCCATTAAATTTTATCTACTTGCCAACTCTATGATCCTTCTAACCCTACACAAAGATGGCGCTAATTCTGGCATTGAACAAGAAAACCTCCTAGAGAATGATCTGACATAGAGGCCCGACGTCGCTATGTTGACATGTCGCAGACAGAGGGGTGACATGTGTCACTCAAAAATAGGTTGAAGACATGTCTGAACATTGCTTGAAGTGAGTGTCATGTGTCAGCATTAGATGGATTCCACATGTCATGACTGATAAGGGCGTCAATGTCTGCACTGATGGCTACCACATACTTTGGAATTTGGAGCTCGAGAGGGGTCTGCATGTAGAGATGGCATAAATATGGGCATAGAGTGACATGGTGACTTGAAAATACCATTGAAGCTCCAAAGTGAACGATAACCATTGATTCATATGGACACACAACAATGATCGGTGGACTTCGGAAAAAACACTTCGGATGAAACTAAGAGTAGAACTCTTGTTACTCCTGAAACTTGGATTCCCAAAGTAAACTACCCCCATTAGATTTGGATGGATATGTGGCACTTGACCAAAAACTCTGGGAGAAAATGCTTTGGGTGAAACTGGGATTCAAGATGATGAAACTCCCGAAGCCCCGATTCCTGAAGTAGATATTAATCATCCGATGGAAAAGGACGTGTGGTGCTTGATCTGCAACTCCAGAGATTTTTCCAAGCCACTAATCCTTGCGCAAATTAGGTATGTTGAATATACGCAAGCTATTGATCTGATCATGATCTACAATTTGGGAAAGATCCACTTTGTTGCCACACGTCTCCCTTGGATGGACCCTGCTTCCTGTTACGAAGATCAACGGCTCATGATTACTTCGAGAGTTTGGGCTTTAGGCCTTTGGTAATTTTCAATACATAACTCCCACAATCCTCTGAAGTAAATCTCCTGAAGTGTGAGATCCACTGACACGTGTTCTCAACCTTCAATCGCTCAAATTTACTTCAGGGCTTCGGCTCCTCTATCTAGTTGTTAATCCTCATGCTACTTTGAAATCCTGAAAGACCAAGAACTGTAGATCTAAAATGCTCCTGGGATCTCCGTTGTTGAAAACTGAACTTTCTTGTTTGCTTGATTCAAGTCCATAATGGACTGCAATGAGTGTTTTTCTGTGCACCTATGGTTGTTTCTTGCGTAAACAGATATTTGGATGGCTTGTTGTGGGCTTGGGAAAACAGAATGACCAACGATTAAAAAAAAAAGGCAATGAGTGTTCATCCTAAGAGAAAAGAGAAAAGATTTGGGTTGAGACCTTTTCAAGAGAGACATCAAGGGAAACCAAGTTGCTCAAACATGAGGGAAAAACTGACTTTACCAATCAAAGGGAAAGATTTTAGGACTTGGCCTGTGAAACAGAGAGAGAGATAGGGCAAGGATATAGACTCAGGTACAATCAACACACACCTACGACCCTCAAAAACTTCATGCAATAAGATTGGCTCCACAGGGGATGGCATGCTCCTTGTGAGCTACCAAGAACGTGCAGTTTCAGTGCCTTAGCTTTGGGTTATGGAGTATCTTATTCAAAATAGAAATAAAACTAAAGAGGTAATTGAAATGGTGGAATGCCAATCACGGCTTAGACAAAATACTTTTTCAGGAAGTGCCCATTGACAGGGCCACCCAAAAATTCAAAATCCTCCAAGTTCTGTAACTTATAAGTGTTATTTGAATATACCTCATAAATTTTGAAGGGGGCAATCCATAAGGATTCGAATTTACCATGTTTTCCTTTGTCTTTCTTGGGGGAATCCCACTTGAGAACCTGATCCCCCAGCTAAAAATCTTACTTTCTTGCACTCTTGACAAAGGCTCGTTTTATTTTCTATTGATGATCCTGCACTTTATCAAACAGTTGCTCCCTGGTCTGTTGTACTTCTACCAGTTGCAGTATCCTCTTGACCATATCATCCGGATATTCTTGGCATTCCTGGAGGAAATTTTCCATAGTCAAGGTGATTTGAGTAGGAAATATAGCCTCACCCTCATACACAAGCTGAAAAGGGGAAATGCCAAGTGACCTTTTGGTTGTAACTCTGTCAGCCCATCATGCAAATTTCAGCATTGAATCCTAGGCTTTCTTGTTGTCTTCCAACAACTTCTTGATGATAGTTATGAGGATTTTGTTGGAGGACTCTGCTAAACCATTTCCCTGAGGGTAGTAGGGAGTACAACAGACTAGTGTAATCCCGTAATGCTCACAGAACTCGATTAATGGTTCAACTCTAAAAGAAGCAGCATGGTCTGTAACAATCCTATTTGGACAGCCGAATCCGGACATGATATCTTCAAGGAAGCTTATGATTACCTTATGGGAGGCACTCCTTGTAGGGATGGATTCTATCCATTTGGTAAAATAATCAATGGCAGTCAAAATCCACTTGTGCTGGCCACTTGAGGCTGGGTGGATCTCTCCAATGAAGTCAATACCCCACGGTTGAAAAGGTCCAGAAACCATTACAAGTTTCAAAGGCAAAGATTTGAGTTGCTTCTTTCCAACAAAAATTTGACACTTGGAAAAATGATCCAGGTGGATATCGGTGGCCACCCACCTTTTCCAACTGGCTCAAAACTTTTCCAACTGGCTCAAAACAATTTTCTGGCAATTTTGGCAATTTACTGTTTTTAGCAGTTTTAACTTTCGGGGCCATTTTGAGGGCCTAAATGAAGGATTTTGGGGATCAAGATTCTCAATGATAGCCGAAGGCATGATTGATCACCTAAAATGAATCTCCTTGATGATACCTTTCCAATGGGCTAGCATACACCTAAAAAGGAGATCGTATGCAAAAGTTACGACCCTGAGAAGTTAATGTACTAACTTACCCAAACAGGGCCCACATGACTTTTGGCACTTCATATCCTAGGGTTAGGTTTTTGGATGTCTATGGTTTTTGGCATTCCTATTTATTGTAAAAATGCCTTCAGAGCCTCATTTTAATCATCTTCTTGTGAATGTGAGTAGTCATCACATCTCTTCTTAGGGATAAGTTGCCACCATTCTAGGGAGTCTTTCACTCTGTATTTTTACAGTCTCTGTACATTTATTTCATTAATAGAAATCATGTATTACTGTATATGTGTGTTTATGGTTGCATCTCTAATACATTTCTATTATATTATTGGATATCTGTGATATCTCTGTGCATTTCTTTATCATATCTCCGCTCGCATTTTGTGCCAAAAATAATATGGATCACACAAGCTCTAATCTTTGCACAAACATCAGTAAAACAGTTGGGCCAAAAATACCCATATCTAAGGATTTTATAAACTATGGTCCTCCAGAAATGATGTCCCCCACCTAAATTGTCCTGAAAATCAGTCATAGCTTTTTGTGCTTCCTGTAGGTTGAGACATCTTAACAGAATTCCCAAAGGATCCTTCCAGTACAAAACTTGATCAATGAGACAATATTTGATTTCTTTGAGTTTCAAAGATCTTACTTTGTTTTTTTCCAAACCATTAGGAGGCCTCAACTTCTATAAAAAATATATGATGTATTTATACCAGATGCATTTTGCTAAGTTGAGGTCGACATGAGAGTCTTTATCAGTGATCTCAGTTTACTGATTTTGTGAGTGTGTGTTCATGAAATTAACTCCCAATGCCTTGCAATTTGATTCATCCAGTAACCTGGCTAAACCTTGGCCTTTCACCAATTTGGTGGGTTTTATTTCCAGGTCAAACTCCAGAATTTTGGCAATCCATCTACTTCTTTTCCCATCTATATCAGGTTGGATCAGTATCTCCTTTACTAATGCTGAGGGGACATATGCAATAATATTTGAATGCAGAACATATATTCGGAAAGCCTTGAGAAATTTGACCAGATCATATGCCTGCTTCTCCATGATATTGTATCTCATCTCTGCATCCACCAATGTTCTGCTAAAAAGGAAAATAATGTAATGTCAGACCTTGAGAATACTGTAATGTCATCTAGATTGATGACTATAAACTTGTCCTTTTCCCCAATGAAGGCAATGTCCATGGCTCGTTGGAAGGTTGTTCCTGCACTCATCAAAACAAAGGGAATTTTATCATACATGAATGTGCCCCATGGAGTATTGGAAGTTGTCCTCTCTCTATCTTCAGGAAAGACAAAGATCTGATTGTAGCTAGAGAATCCGTCAATCATAGACATCCTGGATGAACCAGACACTCTCTGTAAAATGTGTTCCATCTTTGGCAAGGGGTAGTTGTCCTTTTTGGACCTCCTATGAAAATTCCTGAAGTCTACACATAATCTGATTTCCCCATTCTTCTTCCTCGTAGGCACAAGATTAGCCACACATTCTAAAGATATCAAGGGGATGACGATATGTAAATCCCGCAACGTTTTCACTTCTTTTTCCATAATAGGAGACAACATGGGGTTTATCTTTATGAGTTTTTGCCTGAAAGTTTTGGCCTCTTCTTTCAAAGGGATTTTGTGCTCCATGATGTTTGTGTCATATGTTCTTAAGTCTTCATATTTCCAAGAAAAAACATCAGAAAACTCCCTCCAAATCTTGACATACTCAACCCTTTTCTCCTCTAACAGATTGCTAGACAATTTTACATACCTGGAATCTTCCTTTGTTCCTAAATTGCATTCAATCACATCAGCCTCTTCAATTGAACCTTTAACCTTTACAGCAACATCATTCTGTCAAAAAATCTCTCGAAAGGGACAATTCCTTTTGGAATATGGTTACTGGACAATTGAACAATATGATGATCAACAATTTTATTCAAAAAAGCATCAGCATGAGGGATTTCTTCAGTATCTTGATCTTGATCAATATGAAAATTAGAAAATTCATCTACAGTTTCAAGAAATATTTTCATTTCAATATCATCCTTGAAAACCTTCCAATGTTTGACATTGTCAGGAACAAATGGTTTGTATTTTACTTCCACATTATACTCAAGTTTAGGGGGAAAAGGAACCTTGAACTTACTTGTTGATATAGCCAAGGAATCTGCTACATTTTTCTCCTCACTTGGAACAAAAGAGATATTAAAATCCAAGAAGAAACTGTCAACAACATCCCATACTTCATTTCTATAGGCCCTTAACCTTGGATGCTTAGCCTGATACAGATTTTTGACCTGATGTACAATTAACTCAGCATCTCTAAATATTGCTAGCTCCTCAATCTTCATGTCTTTTGCAGCTCTTAAACCCAAAGCAAGAGCCTCATATTATGTTACATTGTTTGTTGTTTCAAATTCAAGCTTAAAATATAGAGATATGGTCTATTGGGTAGGGGCAATGAAAACTACCCCATCCCCAACACTTTCCCTAGAAGAGGCTCCTTCGAAAAACAATTTCCAAATGGAGATGTTAGAAGGAGGGTATTCACAATATGTAATGGGTTTCTTTCTAATTTCAATAGATGCTTGAGGACCATCAAGGAGTTGTAACATACTAGTTCCCAGATCAGTGTGTACTGCAAAAATGGGGTGGTTGGTTGGATTTGCTTCATCACTAATAATGTAAGAAAGTTGAGCTTCGCTTTAAAGCCTTATATCCTCTCCCCCAAACACAAGAATAGTAGCATATGAAAGATCCATATACAACGTTCTCCCCAATATCTTAATCCAAGATATAGACAAAAGCATCCCAAACTTAGGGGGAACATCAACAACCATAATGTCCATGACTACACTTTCCATTGGCAACCAAAACAAGGAAACAACCAAGTTTTTGATAACCCCAAGGCACTTCACCTTCCTAGAATCAAATGAGTACAAGTCATGATAAGTCTTTTTGAACTCCAATATGAGCTCCTCCTAGACAATCTTAGGCATAAGATTGTGAGATTCCCCTAAATCCATCAAACAATTGTGTAGCACCTTATCATGGATGTTCAATGAGGTATAGAAAGCAGGAGAGGAGTCATCTCTATCCTCCACCAAAGGTTCCAATATGATAGTAGGATTTTCATCTTGGAGGTTGACTGAATCTCTGGAATAAGATGAAGGTTCGGGTTGTATCACTTTGGAGAGGTACCTTTTGAAATCCTCATGCTTGACTAGCTCCAAGAAAGGCACGCGGATTTTGATCTTTTGAATCTCATTCTCAAATATAAAATAAGAGAGAGGCTTCAGAATTTCCTTTAATTATGGAATAGGGCTCTTAACCATTGTTTGGGGGTTATGAGCCTCTTTTTCTTTGCTGCTAGCTGCCACCTCCTTAGCAGGATGCTCTGTTCTAGTAGGTTTCTTAGGAATGTCAAAATTTCCCTCTTTCTTCTTGGACCTGAGGTTGTATCTATTTGGATTGTCACTGGTCCTTTCTCCTTTTCTTATCTCATTAAGATGATTTTCTATGAGAGACTCTTCATATGCAAATTAAGTTAAATGAGGAGACAAAGAGGTGTCACCAAGACAATGGATTTCAGGATCAGATTCTTCTTCCTCTCCTTCTTCATCAGTGACTAGGTTATTTTGGAGAGGGGCTTGGATTTTTTTACTATCCCTATCCTTGTTTCCTGTATCTCTCTGGATGATCTGAGGGGAATTATTTGGTCTTTTGAAATTACCCTTGTTATCAATATTCTAGGGGTTTCTATATCCTTGTTTCCTCTCAAATTTCAATTTCTCCATTTCTGTAGAAAGTGATTTTACCAGCTTAGTCAACTAATCCACTTGAGGATGAGAAGCAGAGGAACCAGAGTTCAAAGATTCATCCCTACCTTTTCTTCTGTCTCTATCAACCTTACTCCTAAGCCTATCAACTGCCAATATATTGCATTCTACTTCAAGGGTTGCGTCTTGCATATGAGCCAAGGACGTATCTCTCTTTTCTCTCAGTAAGAGGCAAATCTCAGGGTCAAAATCACTAGCATAAGTGATATTGGAAGAGGTTAAATAGGATTAATCTCAGTGGGGATCTTATTGTACGTATTATTAAATCTCTTGGAGAAGTTTGAGATAGGTTCGCCCTCCTCTCTCTTAACAGACCCAAACTTTGTAATATAATAAAGAAAAAAAAATATTCCCCCAGTGTCTTATAAATGCATCATCTAGAGCTTCAATACCATCAATAGATCTAGGAGTCCAACCCTTGAACCATTTGTTGGCCTCACCATCAAGGCTTTGTACAAAAGCTCTCAACCAGACATCTTCATTTTCAATATTAAGATTATTTGCATAACTGTAAAAGGATGAAAGGTGTTCTTCTGCAGTTATGTCTTCCTATCTAGTGAACTTGGGCATGTAATTGAGGTAATATCCAACCAAGAGGGGATTCATAGGTCGAGATAAAACAAGATGGGAATACCTAGTGGCCACTATGGCATCCATCCTATTTCTAGTTCTATTAGCACCTGCCATTGGAATGTGAATTGTAGGAGAACCAGGGGGAGATGGAGTTCGGACATGTGAGACTGGAACTGTATTTCTAGGGGAAAGGGGAAAAGTTCGAGTGTTGGGGGAGAATGATATGGGGTTCAAGGGAAAATAATTTTCCCCCTCTTTGGATACAACAACTTTAATAGGAGGAGGAGTAGGGAGACCCAAAGTGGGAAAATATTCTAAGATTTTGGGTCTGAACCACTTTACAATCTTAGCAGAAACAAGAGTGTCAAATATTTATTCTAAATGAGGCCTGGAAGGGGAGAATTCAACAGGGAAACTCCCAAAATTTAAACTTCTATAAACTCCAATAGATGGTATAACAAGAGAATTACATGCAACAACTGGAGTTTTTAAAGAAGAATCATGTAAATTACTACAATCACCTGATACAACAGTTGAAATCCTTTCTTGAGGGGTCTTTCCATTTATGATAATGTTTTTTGGGTCATCTTCAGGTATGGCTAGAGGTAGCTGTGGAGTAGACCTTGTGTGTCTTCTTTTGGGAGCCATAACTGAAATAGTGGAGTCTCCAGGTGCAAGCTGCAATCTTCAAATTACTGATTTCTAATTCACCTTCAGAATCATAATCTCTTTGTCGTTCTATCCCAAGGAAATGTCTTCAATTCATTCCCTGGAAGAAGCATTGGTAATGTTAGCATTGAGAGTCACCCTAAGTTTGCAAGAGGATAAGCCCAATGCCCATCAGAATGTTTGGTGGATGTTGGTTTTATGAGTGGAGGTCAAATGGACAAAACTCAGTACAAGAATGATTTTTACACAGAAAAAAGGACAAGCAATGCACAGGGAAGTGAGGTCCTCATTAACTTCAGTCAGTTATTTGAGTTTAAGTGTGAGAAGAAGGAAGACTTAGTGAGAGAGGTGAACAAGACTTCCATGGGCATCCGACCTTCAAGGAGCTTGGTGAAGAAAAACTCAGCCTCAATAGCACTCTCAAACTCAAGCTTCATACACTGAAATATGTCACAGTGGCATAATAATCAAACCTACATTACCATGTGACTACATAAACTCGACTAGGTCCTCCATGCCTGAGCCTTTCAGCATAAGAGGGAATAAGAAAACAAACAAGTTGACTAAAACTGGTCACAACAATACTATAATCAAACCTACATTACAATAGAACTATAACCCTCGACTGGATCCTCCATGCCTGAGTGTTTTAGCAAAGTTTTTACAAAGTAATGAGAGAATCTGACTTCTATTAATGTGAAAGTATCAATTTTTATACATAACTAGAGAACATCTCTAGAATCAAAACATTACACAGTAGGGAGCTCTTCTCAACCAGTTGACGACCTTAACAAAA
Organism: Picea abies; assembly: GCA_900067695.1. Taxonomy (NCBI): domain Eukaryota; kingdom Viridiplantae; phylum Streptophyta; class Pinopsida; order Pinales; family Pinaceae; genus Picea; species Picea abies. Next base: position 21,117 of record CBVK0100020052.1, read on the forward strand.
TATTGAACTGATCTATTTATACTCGAAACAATTCACGACTAGCATGAGTGTGATTGAGCCATTGCATTCAAGGCCTTTAATTTGTGCCCTCTTCTGTTAGAATGTGCGTGTATCCTCATGTTAGATGCAAACTCAGCTCGGCATGGGTATGCAGGAAAAACCATCCATAGGGGTACCTCGGGCTGACAGATCTATCTCCATGGCCAAATCCTTCCATGCCTTTTATTTATGGACTGAGTCGAGGTTTCAACCACCACTCCATTTTCATTAAATTTTTTTTTCTCAGGATTGTAATGAGGATTAATGTCGAGGGGGATACCACATGCTACTCTTGGTTGGAAGTATTATAAGAATGTGATTGTGGGGTTGTCGAAAGAGGTTTGCACCCAGACTACTTTTGGGCCCGCAATTCACCACCAACTGCCACGTAGCTATTATGCTATACCATGATTTCAATTGTGGGACCACTCAAGAATTTTATCTTTCGAGCATGTCACGTCCCTGCAATGGAACATGGCCATTGATCTGGCTCTGGCCTGTGATTTGGGCACCTCTACTGACTTAGCGTCCTAGCTAAATTGTATCTTCTTTCCAACTCTAGGATCCTTCTAACCCCGCTTAGAGATGGAATTAATTATGGTGATGAACAAGAACACCTCTCGGAGGATGATCTGACATAGAGGCATGATGTTACTATGCTGAAATTTCATAGATGGAGCGGTGACATGTGTCACTCAAAAATAGGTTGAAGACACATCTAAACATTTCTTAAAGTGGCTGCCATGTGTCAATGCTAGATGGATGCCATGTGTCATGACTAATAAGGGTGCCGCATTGATGGCTGCCACGTACTTTGGACTTCAGAACCTGAGAGGGGTCTGCATGTAGAGCTGGAATAAATATGGGCCTGGAGTGATGTGATGAACTGAAAAGAACATTGATGCTCCAAAGTGAATGATGATTGTTGATTCGGATGGACACGCGGCAGCATTTGGGGGACTTCGGAAAAATCACTCCGGATGAAACTGAAAGTAGAACTCTTGAAACTCCTAAAACCAAGATTTTCGAAGTAAAATACCCCCATTAAATTTGGATGGATACGTGGTTCTTGATCAGCAACTTCAGGAGAAAACGCTTCAGATGAAACTGGGAGTCAAGATGGTGAAACTACTGAAGCTCGGATTCTCGAAATAGATATTGATCGTTTGATGGAGAAGGATGCATGGAGCTTGATATGAAACTCTGGGGCTTCTTCCTATCAACTAATCCTCATGCAAATTAGACATGTTGAACATACAAGAGCCTTCGATCTGATCGCAATCTATGATCTGGTAAAGCTCCACTTTGTTGCCACGTGCCACTCTTGATGGACCTTGCTTCCTGCTGTGAAGATCAATGAATCATGATTACTTTGGGAGTTCAAGATTCGGGCCTTCAGAACTTTTCAATTTATAACTCCCACAATCCTTTGAAGTAAATCTCCCAAAGTGTGAGATTTGATGACACGTGTTCTCAACCTTCAATGGCTCAGATTTACTTTGGGGCTTCGGCTCCTCTGTCTAAATGTTAATCCTCACACTACTTTGAAATCTCGAAAGATTGAGAGTCGTAGATCTGAAATTCTCTTGGGATCTTCGTCATTGAAAAATTACCTTGCCTATTTTCTTGATTTGAGTCCATAACAGACCATTTTGAGTGTTGCACTTTTCTCCTATGGATTCTTCCTGTGTAAACAAAGATTTGGATGGCTTGTTGCGGGCTTGGGAAAACATAATGACCAATGATTAAAACAAAAGGTGATGAGTGTTCATCCTCAGAGAAAACATAAAAGCTTCAGGCCGAGACCTATTCAGGAGAGACATCAAGGGAAACCAGGTTGCTCAAACAGGAGGGAAAAATGACTTTACCAGTCGAAGAGAAAAATTTTACGACTTGGCTTGCGAAAGAGAGAGAGAGAGAGAGAGAGATGGAGCAAGGATACAGACTTAGGTACTATCAACATGCACCTATGACCCTTGACAAATTCATGTGATAACATTGGCTCCACGGGGGATGGCATGCTCCCTATGAGTTGCCAAGAACGTGCAGTTTTAGTGCCTTAGATTTGGGTTATGGAGTCTCTTATTCAAAATAGAAATAAAAAGGAAGTGGTAATTACAATGGTGGAACAACAATCACGGCTCATACAAAATACATTTTTAGGAAGTGCCCATTGACATGGCCACCCAAAAATTTGGAATCCTCCAAGTTCTGCAACTTATAAGTGTTATTTGAAACTACCTTAGAAATTTTAAAGGGGCCAATCCATAAGGCTTTGAATTTACCATGTTTTCCTTTTTCTTTCTTGGGGAAATTCCACTTGAGCACCAGATCCCCTAGCTGAAAATATTTCTTTCTTGCACTCTTGTCAAAGGTTCGTTTTATTTTCTGTTTATGATCTTGCACTTTATCAAGCAGTTGCTCCTTGGTCTGTTGTACTTCTACCAGCTGCAGTATCCTCCTGACCATATCATCGGGCTCTTCTTGGTAGTCTTGGAGTAAATTTTCCATATGCAAGGTGAGTTGAGTAGGAAAGATAGCCTCAACCCCATATGCAAGCTGAAAAGGGGAAATGTCAAGTGACCTTCTGGTTGTAACATTGTCGGCCCATAATGAAAATTTCAACTTTGAATCCCAAGATTTCTTGTTGTCTTCCAACAACTTCTTGATGATCTTTATGAGGATTTTGTTTGAGGAATCTGCTAAACCATTTCCCTAAGGATAGTAGGGAGTAGAATGGACTAGTGCAATCTTGTACTGCTCACAGAACTTGATTAATGGTTCATCTCTGAAAGAAGTATCATTGCATGTAACAATCTTGCTTGGACAACCGAATCTAGACACGATATCTTCAAGGAAGCTTATGATTACCTTGTGGGAGGCACTCCTTGTAGGGATGGCTTCTATCCATTTGGTAAAATAACCAGTGGTGGTCAAAATCCACCTGTGCTGGCCACTTGAGGCTTGGTGGATCTCTCCATTGAAGTCAAGACCCCACTGCTGAAAATCTCCAGAAGCCATTACAGGTTTCAAAGGAAATGATTTGAGCTGATGCTTTCCAACAAAATTTTCATACTTGACACAAGATCTAATCTTTGCACAAACATCAGTAAAAAGGTTGGGCCAAAAATAACCAGCTCTAAGGATTTTATTAGTTGTGGTCCTCCATAAATGATGTCCCCCACATAAACTGTCATGAAAATCAGTCATAGCATTTTACAATTCCTGTGGGTCCATACATCTTAACACAATTCTGAGAGGATCCTTCCAGTACAAAACCTTATCAATGAGACAATATTTGATTGCTTTGAGTTTCAAATATCTTACTTTTTTTTTGTCCAAACCATCAGGAGGCCTCAATGTCTGAATAACATATATGATGTCTTTATACCAGATGCATTCTGCTAAGTTGAGGTCGACATGAGAGTCTTTATCAGCAATCTCAATTTGCTTATTTTCTGAGTGTGTGTTCATGAAATTAACCCCCAACAACTTGCAATTTGATTCAGCTAGTAACCTGGCTAAACCTTGGCCTTTCACCAATTTGGTGGGTTATATTTCCAAGTCAAACTCCATCATTTTGGAAATCCATCTACTTTTTTTCCCATCTATATCAGGTTGGATCAATATCTCTTTTACTAAGGCCGAGGGGACATATGCAATAATCTTTGAATGCATAACATAGATTCTGACAGCCTTGAGAACTTTGACCAAAGCATATGCTTGCTTCTCCATGATATTGTATCTCATCTTTGCATCCCCCAATGCTCGCAGCTCAACTGAAAAAGGAAATAGGTTGCGCTAACCCCTCTGTATTTTTATGTAGCAAAACAACAGCCAATGTATCGGATGAGGCGAAAGAAAACATCATAAATTCATTATAATAGTCAGGGATGATGAGCACAGGTGCTTTAGTCAAATCCCTCTTGATCTGGTTGAAAGAATATCTGGACTCAGTAGTCCATTTCACTTATTTTACTTTTCTAAGCATGGTTATAATGTGTTTAACAAACTCAGCAAAATTAGATTCGAACCTCCTCAGAAAGTTGATTTTACCCAAGAAAGACTGAACCTCTTTTTTAGATCTGGGAAAATATAAGGTCTATATGGCATCTACTCTGCTTGGATCAATTCTCACCCCTTCAGCTGATACGATATGCCCTAACAATTTTCCCTATTTCATAGCCAATAAAGATTTCTTAGGATTGAGGGAGAGACCAATCCTTCTGCACTTCAGGAAGACCTTCTTCAAATGATGACAGTTCTCTTTGTCAAACCTTGAGAATATTGTAATGCCATCCAGATTGATTTCTACAAAATTGTCCTTTTCCCCAATGAAGGCAATTTACATGGCTCGCTCGAAGGTTGCTCCTACATTCATCAATCCAAACATAATTTTAGCATACATGAATGTGCCCCAAGGAGTAGTGAAATTTGTCTTCTCTCTATCTTCAGGAAGGAAAAAGATCTGATTCTAGCCAAAGAAGCCATCAATCATAGACACCCTGGATGAACCAGTCACTCTCTGTAAAATGTGTTCCATATTTGGCAAGAGGTAATTGTCCTTTTTGGAGCTCCTGTTCAAATTCATGAACTCTACACATAATATGATTTCCCCATTCTTCTTCCTCATAGGCACCAGATTAGCCACCCATTCTGAAACTCTCAAGAGAATGAAGATTTGTGCATCCATCATCTTTTTCACTTCTTTTACCATAATAGGAAGTAGCATGGGGTTTATCTGTCTGAGTTTTTTCCTGAAAGGTTTGGCCTCTTCTTTCAAAGGGATTATGTGCTCCATGATGTTTGTGTCATATGTTCTTAAGTCTTTATATTTCCAATAAAAAACATCAACAAACTCCCTCAAAATCTTGACATACTCAACCATTTGCTCCTTTGACAGATTGCTAGACAATTTTACATACCTGGGATCTTCCTTTGTTCCTAAATTGCATTCAGTCACATCCTCTTTAGTTGAACCTTTAACCTTTACAGCAACAACATTTTTGTTAAACAATCTCTCCAAAAGGAACATGTCCTTTTGGAATATGGTTACTTGGCAACTGAACAATATGATGATCAACAATTTTATTCAAAAAAGCATCAACATGAGGGATTTCTTCAGTATCTTGATCTTGATCAATATGCAAATAAGAAAATTCATTTACATTTTCAGGAAATCTTTTCATTTCAAGATCATCCTTGAAAACCTTCCAATGTTTGACATTTTCAGGAATAGATGGTTTGTATTTTACTTCCACATCATACTCAAGTTTAGGGGGGAAAGGAACCTTGAACTTACTTGCTGAAACAGCTAAGGAATATGCTACAATGTTCTCCTCTCTTGGAACAAAAGAGATATTAAAATCCAAGAATAAATTGTCAACAACATCCCATACTTTGTTTCTGTAGGCCCTTAACCTGGGGTACTTATCCTGATACAGATTTCTGACCTGATGTATAATTAACTCAGCATCTCCAAATATTGCTAGCTCCTCAATCTTCATGTCTTTGTCAGCTCTTAAACCCAAAACAAGAGCCTTGTATTCTGGTACATTGTTTGTTGTTTCAAATTCAAGCTTAAAATATAGAGATATGGTCTCTTGGGTAGGGGCAATAACAACTACCCCAACCCTAGAAATTTCCCTGGAAGATGCTCCATCCAAAAACATTTTCCAAAAAGAGATGTTAGAAGGAGGGTCTTCACATGAGGTTATGTGTTTCTTTATGATTTCAATAGATTCTTGAGGACCATCAGTGAGTTGTAACATACTGGTTCCTAAATCAATTTCTACTGGAAAAATGGGGTGTTTGGTTGGATTTGCTTCATCACTGATAATGTAAGCAAGTTGATCTTCCCTCTAAATCCTTCTATTCTCTTCCCCAAACACAGGAATAGAATCATATGAAAGATCCATCTGCAATGTTCCCTCCAATATCGTAATCCAAGATCTACAAAAAAGAATCCCAAACTTAGGGGGGAGATCATCAACCACAATGTCCATGACTACGCTTTTCATTGACAACTGGAACAAGGAAACAACCAAGTCTTTGATAACCCCGACGCACTTCACCTTCCTAGAATCAAATGAGTACAAGTCATTATAATTCTTTGTTACCTCCAACCTGAGCTCCTCCATGACAATCTTAGGCATAATATTGTGAGATGCCTCTGAATCCATCAATCATTTGTCAACACATTATCATGGATGTTCAATGTGGTATAGAAATAAGGAGAGGAGTCATCTCTATCCTCCACCAAAGGTCCCATTATGACAACAGGATTTTCATCTTGCAGGTTGATTGAATCTGTGTAATAAGATGAAGGTTCAGGCTGCATCATTTTCAAGAGGTACCTTTTCAAATCCTCATGCTTGACTAACTCCAAGAAAGGCACAAGGATTTTGATCTTTTTAATATCATTCTCAAAACTAAAAGAAGAGAGAGGCTTCAGAATTTCCTTTACTTCTGGAATAGGGCTCTTAACCACTATATGGAGGTTATGAGCCTCTTTTTCTTTGTTTCTAGCTGCCACTTGCTTAGCATGATGCTCTGTTCTAGTAGGTTGCTCCAGAATGTGAAAATTTTCCTCATTCTTCTTGGACATAAGGTTGTATCTATTTGGATTGCCACTGGTCCTTTGTTTTTTTCTTATCTCATTAAGTTGATTGTCTATGAGAGACTCTTCATCTGCAAATTGATTCAAATGAGGAGACAAACAAGTGTCACCAAGACAATGGATTTCAGGATCAGTTTCTTCTTCCTCTCCTTCCTCATAAGTGACTAGGTTATTTTGGAGAGGGGCTTGGATTTTTTTATCATCCCTATCCATGTTTCTTGGATCTCTTTGGATGGTCTGAGGGGAATTATTTGGTCTTTTGAAATTACCCCTGTTATCAAAATTCTAGGGGTTTCTATATCCTTGTTTCCCCTCAAATTTCAATTTCTCCATTTCTGCAGAAAGTGATTTTACCAACTTAGTCAACTCATCCACTTGAGTATGAGAAGTAGAAGAACCATAGGTCAAAGCTTCATCCCTACCTTTTCTTATGTCTCTATCAGCCTTACTCCTAAGCTTGTCAACTACCAATATATTGGATTCTACTTCAAGGGTTGCATCTTACATCTGAGCCAAGGAGGTAGCTTTTCTTTCTCTCAGTAGGAGGAAAAACTGAGGGTCAAAAGCACTAGCATAAGTGATATTGGAAGAGGTTCCAATAGGCTTAATATCGGTGGGGATATTATTGTACATCTTATTAAATATCTTGGAGAAGTTTGAAACAGATTCCCCCTCCTCTCTTAAGAGACCCAAACTCTGTAATATAATAAAGGAAACATTTTTTATCCCCCCAGTGTCTTAAAAATGAATCATCTAGAGCTTCAATCCCATAAATAGATCTAGGAGTCAAACCCCTGAACCATTTCCTAGCCTCACCATCAAGGCTCTATACAAAAACTCTCAACCAGACATCTTCATTTTCAATATTAAGATTATTTGTGTAACTGTAAAAGGATGAAATTTGTTCTTCTGCAGTTATGTCTTCCTCTCCAGTGAACTTGGTCATGTACTTGAGGTAATCTCCAACCAGGAGGGGATTCATAAGCTGAGGTAAAACAAGAGGGTCATACCTAGTGGCCACTATGGCATCCATCCTATTTCTAGGAATATTAGCACCTGCCATTGGAATGTGAATTGTAGGAGAACCAGGGGGAGATAGAGTTCATACAGGTGAGAATGGAATTGTGTTTCTAGGCAAGAGAGGAAATGGTTTTGTGTTGGGGGAGAATGATATAGAGTTTAAGGGAAAATAATTTTCCCCCTCTTTGGACACAACAAATTTAATAGGAGTAGGGAGACCCAAAGTGGGAAAATATTCTAATCTTCTGGGTCTGAACCACTTTACAATCTGAGGGGAAACAGGAGTGTCAAATATTTCTTTTAAATGAGGCTTAGAAGGGGATAATTCAAAGGAAACACCCAATATTTAAACTTCTATAAACTCCAAAAGATGGTATAACATGAGAATTAGATGCAACAACTAGAGTTTTTAAATAAGAATCATGTAAATTACTAGAATCACCTAATACAACAGTTGAAATTTCTTCTTGAGGGGTCTTTCCCTTTCTGATAATATTTTCTGGGTCAACTTCAGGTATGGCCAAAGGTAGCTGTGGAGTAGACCTCGTGTGTCTTCTTTTGTTAGCCACAACTAAAATAGTGGAGTCATCGAGTGCAAGCTGCAATCTTCAAGTTACTGATTTTTTATGCACCTTTAGAATCAAAATCTCTTTGTCGTTCTATTCCAGAGAAATATCTTCAATTTGTTCCCTGGCAGCGGCGCCAGTAATGTTAGCATTGAGATTCGCCCTTATATTGCGATATGATAAGCCCAATACCCATCAGAATGTTTGGGGGATGTTGGTTTTATGAGTGGAAGTCAAATGGACAAAACTTAGTACAAGAATGAATTTTACACAAAAACTGGACAAGCAATGCACAGGGAAGTGAGGTCCTCATTAACTTCAATCAGTGATTTGAGTTTAAGTGTGAGAAGAAGGAAGACTTAGTGAGAGAGGTGAACAAGACTACCATGGGCATCCGACCTTCAAGCAACTTGGTGAAGAAAAACTCAGGCTCAAGAGCACTCTCGAACTCAAGATTCGGACATTGAAATATGTCATAGTAGCATAATAATCAAACCTACATTACCATGCAACTACAACAACTCGATCGGATCCTCCATGCTCGATCCTTTCAGCATAATAGGGAATAAGAAAACAAATAAGCTGACTAAAATTGGTAACAACAATACTGTAATCAAACCTACATTAAAATAGAACTACAACCCTCAACTGGATCCTCCATGCCTGAGTGTTTTAGCACAATTTTTACACAGAGATGAGAGAAGTTGACTTCTATTAATGTGAAAGTCTCAAGTTTGATACATAACCAGAGAACAAATCTGGCATCAAAAAATTACATAGTAGGGAGCTCTACTTAACTAGTTGATGACGTTAACAAAATATTGAACTGATCTATTTATACTTAGAACAATTCATGACTAGCATGAGTGTGATTGGGCCATTGCATTCAAGGCCTTTCTTCTTAACCCTCTTCTATCAGACTATGCGTGTATCCTCCTGTCAGATGCAAACTCAAATCGGCATGGCTATGAAGGAAAAATCGTCCATAGGGGTACCTCGGGCTGACAGTTTTGTCTCCATGACCAAATCCTTCCACGCCTTATATTTATGGATTGAGTCGAGGTTTCAACCACCACTCCATTTTCATTAAATTATTTTTCTTGGGATTTCAACAAGGCTTAATGTCTAGGGGGATGCCACATGTTTCTCTTGGATTGGAAGTCTTATAAGAACGTGATTATGGGGTCGTTGAAAGTGTTTTGGACCCAGACTATGTTTGGGCCTGTAATTCACCACCAATTTCCACATAGTTGTTACGCTATACCATGGTCTTGATTGTGGGATGACTCAAGAATTTTATCTTTCAAGCATGTCACGTCCCCACAATGAATCACGGTCATTGACCTGGCTCCAGTCCATGATCTGGCCACCTCTGCTGAAATAGCATCCCCGCTAAGTTTTATCTGCTTGCCAACTCTAGGATCCTTCTAACCCCTCTTAGAGATGGTGTTAATTATGGCGCTGAACAAGAACACCTCCCAGAGGATGATCTGACATAGAGGCCTGACATCACTATGTTGACGTGTCGTAGACAGAGGGGTGACATGTGTCACTCAAAAATGGGTTGAAGACATGTCTGAACATTGCTTGAAGTGAGTGACATGTGTCATTTCTAGATGGATGCCACATGCCATGACTGATAAGGGTGCCAATGTCTGCACTAATGGTTGCCATGTACTTTCGAATTCGGAGCCCGAAAGGGGTATGCATGTAGAGATGGCATAAATATGGGCCTGGAGTGACATGGTGACCTGAAAAGAATGTTGAAGCTCTGAAGTGAATGATAACTACTAATTCGGATGGACACGTAGCAACGATCGATGGACTTCGGGAAAATTACTCTTGATGAAACCAAGAGTAGAACTCTTGAAACTCCTGAAACTCGGATTCCCAAAGTAAACTACCCCTATTATATTTGGATGGATACGTGGTTCTTGATCAACAACTCTGGTAGAAAATGCTTCGGATGAAACTGGGAGTTGAGATGCTAAAACTCTCGATGCCCAAATTTCCAAAGTAGATATTGACCGTCTGATGGAAAAGGATGCATGGCACCTGATCTGCAACTCCAGGGCTTCTTCCTATCCACTAATCCTTGTGAAAATTGGGCATGCCGCATATACACGAGTCATCGATCTGATCATGATCTCTGATCTAGTAAAGCTCCACTTTGTTGCCATGCACCGCTCTTAGATGGACCTTGCTTCCTGCTATGAAGATCAATGGCTCATGATTACTTCGAGAGTTTGGGCTTCAGGGCTTCTAGACTTTTCAATACATAACTCCCACAATCCTCCGAAGTAAATATCCCGAAGTGTGATATCCACTGACACGTGTTCTCAACCTTCAATGGCTCATATTTACTTCGAGGTTTCAGCTCCTCTATCTAGTTGTCAATCCTCACGCTACTTTGAAATCCAGAAAGACCGAGAGTCGTAGATCTGAAATGATCTTGGGATCTCCGTCACTGAAATCTGAACTTGTTTGTTTTCTTGATTCAAGTCCATAACTGACTGCTTTGAGTGTTTCTCTTTGCACCTATGGATATTGCTTGCGTAAACAAAGATTTGGACTTGTAGGCTTGGGAAAACAGAATGACCAATGATTAAAACAAAAGCAGATGAGTGTTCATCCTTAGAGAAAATAGAAAATCTTTGGGTCGAGACCTATTCAGGAGAGACATCAATGGAAACCAGGTTGCTCAAACAGGAGGGAAAAAATGACTTTACCAGTCGAAGGGAAAAAATTTAGGACCCGACCTGCAAAAGAGAGAGAGAGATAGGGAAAGGATACAGAATCAGGTACTATCAACACGCACCTATGACCCTTAACAACTTCCTGTGATAACAGACAGTCCAAGATTCCAATCAGCTGGAGTAATCCAGTGGATAGAACTACAATCAGACCTGACATGATGAAAGAAATGGAACAACAAGTAATTCAGATTAAGAAAAATCTAAAAAATGCTCAGGATAGACAGAATATATTACACTGATAGACAAAGAACTCCTAGAGAGTTTAAGACAATAGACCATGCGTATCTTAGAATTAGACCCTGGAAGAGTTCCTTGAGAATAGGAGCTTGTGCAACCCGGTATTGTGGACCCTTTGAAATCATAGATAGAGTGGGACCTATAGCCTATAGGCTAGCACTACCTCCCACAGTGAAGGCACATAATGTTTTCCATGTTTCCTTATTGAAGAAATATGTACATGATTCTAATCATATAATTGACTAGTATGTGATTCAGGTGGATCCAGAGGGAGAATTCTTGCCAGAACCCCAATGCATACTAGACAGGAAGGAAACCTCACTCAGGAACAAAACCATTGCATAGGTCAAGCTGCAGTGGAAACACTTTGGCCCAAATGAGGCCACATGAGAAATGGAGGATGCCATGAAACAAGCATATCCATTTTTATTTACTTATGTATATACAGAGCAAATTGACAGATAGAACATCGAGGATGATGTTCCTTTAAGGGGGAGGGAATTGTGACACCATTGTTTCCCCCAGTTTATAAATATAACTATATCAGCCAAGAGACTATGGAAAACTCAATATGTGTGAATGTTTGATTTGATGGGCCTTTGTATAAAAGGTCGATGCATGTAAATTTTGATATTTACTAGAAAATGGATAAGTGTTGCGGGACTGTTGGAAGGGGGGTGTGCTAAGAGAGACCGTAAATTCTATGAAAGAGATGGTGAAGGGGACTAGGAATGGTTGCATTAACCTCCACTAGATCAGTACTTTGTTGGATTTAATTTTCTCAGGATCAGAACAACCCTCTAACCAAGGAATGAATTACAGTCAGGATGGTAGGTGGGAAGACCTCCTCAAGAGTTAATGAGGGGATGGGAAAGACTACCCATATATAAGGCTTCCATACCTGGCCAAGGACTGGGAATTCCAACCACATGCAATCTTGTTGAGGAAGGAAATAATTGAAGGCATGGTGGGAAGAGGAAGACCTGCGAAGAGTGCAGAGACAAGAGACTAAGCTCTCAGGTTTGAGGAAGAATTGTGAAAAAGAGTGTGTTCTGGTCACGGGAAATAGACATTCACTCGGGAGAAGGAGAGTAACCTTCGTCCCTATCTATGGTTGATTTAGGAGAAGGAGAGTAACCTTCGTCCCTATCTATTTATGTGTCGAGAGAAGGAGAGTAACCTTCATCCCTAACTTTCATTGAGCCAGAAAAAAATATTCAACCTCAAAGTATCATGGTCTAGCTCATGGGCAGTAAGTGGTAAATATGTTAGCAGTGATTGAGCTTATGTTTGGGTGGAAACAGGCACCCCTTTCAGCAGTTGCATCATGTCTTCTAGTTATGATAAGTGTTTTCATGCTTTGTGTTTTGAAATGGAATAATGAATGAATGCATGTATGTATACATTTAAGATTGGCCTCTGTATTGACTAATAAAGTGATGTGTATGTATTTATCTCCTTGAGGACTTATGATTCTACTTGATTTCCCATATGTTCTAGTTTAACCCTCAAAGGTTTTTCCCCAGGGAGTTTCCTCACAGTTCTAGAGTCGGAGCAACTGTCTTGGAACTACTACCATCTTGGTAACTCCATGAGATTACCCCACCCTATTTCATAACTTAAAGTTCTGCGAGCTAGGAAGGTGCTTCCTTCAAACCAATAGCCTAATATACCTTAGGCTTGTGCCCACAACCTTAACCAAATATCATCTAAGAGTAGAGGTTATAGCTCGAGATTCATTAGAGGGTCCATATGACCAGGGTCTAGGAACCCTATGCTAAGTCCAAAAGGATCTAACTCTTGATGGATTATGAGCTTCAGGAGCTCAAATCCCTAGGATATCAAACTTCATAACTATAAAAAATACTTGAATGTCAAAGTCGCGAAAGGTTGTGATTTCTTGATCTAGGTAGTCCGTTGGGGCCTCTTCTTGATTGTTTGATTGTCTAGTGGAAGGTTTCGCGTATGGTACTTCTGTTATAGGAGAATCACCCTGTGGACAAGTGGATTCCCTCTTGGGATCTAGACTCCTAATACCAAGACAGAAAGGGTGCTAACATTGGTCATTAACATCCTTTTAAATCTAGATAAACTAATGTATAGAGAAGAGGAAGAAAAGAGTACCTTTTTTAATGATGTTCATCCTCACACATTCCAAGTTGATCTTTGATCCCCAAGCTCCTCGATAAGTCCTGCAAATAAAAAAAATACAGAACAAGCTTCCTATTCTACTAATATTATCTTGAAACCAGATCTATCTAATAGAGACAAGTTCTTGTAGAATAAACATAACCTTGAGAGAAACAGGCCAAGAACATATGTATATTAATGAAAACAAAGCAAAGTGCTTACAACCATGATGTAGATGCAGCAGCTTCTCCAAGCTCTCCTTGTCCAACCCTTTGCTCAAATAATCCACACAAAATTATGATGCTTCAATGATAAATCTCCCTTATGAGATCATAAGTTTGATCCCTTCAATGTCTCCCTCTTTCACCATGAGGAGGCCTCCTTATATAGAATTGGAGAGGCATAACTACTTAATATATTATTTGGATAGGTTGAGGATCCTTCTCGTTCAGTTGAGGATCTTCCCTAAGATCGAGCCTTGACCTCAGATCCAAATCCAACCAACTCCAGAGACGAGGGGATTCTTCCCAGATTTTCCTCAACAGTCCAAAATTCACTCAAAAAAGGCCAGCACTCCCTCATAATGGGGCACAGAGTGTTGCAACGCTCCCCCAAAAGAGGGTATAGAGCGTTGGCACTCCCTGACAGTGTATAGGGGAGTGTTGCCTTCGAAAATTGATTTTTGAGTGGTTTTTTCCATCAAAAAAGACTTTTACTCTTTGTCAAATGATTTCTAATCTTCAAAACCAGTCTTTTGAGGTGCCTTTCAAGTGTTCTTGATAATGTCATCTGAGACATGACATAGGCAAGATGACAGTATGATATTTGTGACACTTGCATCCAAAATGCGACACTTGCGACATTGGTAATGATGACACTAGGCCATCATCGTAATGAGTAATTTTGATGTGTAACAACTTCAGCGAAGTTTCACTTCAGGAGAATAGATATGTTATGGCATCAAACTCCCCAAACATCAAAGTTATGAAGTGAAGAAGAGTCTTATATTTGGGAGAGTTCATTAGGAGCCCCACCTACCGTCTGATCATTCAAGAGAAGGGACCCGCACATACTACTTCAGCGAAGTCCCACTTCAGAAAAATGGAGTGGCAGTAAAGACAAAACGCTCGAAGGCCAGAGCTGCGAAGTGACTAGGACCATTAATCTAGGGACCCTTCAGGTTCTTTCCTAACCATCATATCTAGGTTGTGGTCAGCTTGACACTGACCAAATTTGGGAGAAAGGAGGAGTTTGCATTGCAAAACTCTCGAACATCAAAGCCCAAAGTGACAAGAGTCATTGATTTGAGGACACTTCATAACTCTTCCTAATATACAGATATAGGTTGTGGTCAGCCCTGCACTGACCAAATTAGGGAGAAAGGAGGAGCTTGCATCAAAAAACTCTCGAACGTCAAATCCCTGAAGAGACAAGAGTCATAGATATATGGGTCTATGTGTCTGGATCATGACTGTGAGATCTAATGGATTTTAGAAGGTTGTCAATCTAGAGTGAGGTGGTGTAGTGACATCACCCAGGGTGATGTGGACCCACGGTAGATGTACCACGTGTCACCCGAATTCGTACATATCACATATCCTATATAGCTACTAGAACATGACAAGTGTCATCCCTAGCCCTTCCATGTGTCATCTCATGGTACATGCCTGCCTATACAAAGGGGTTGGTGAAGTGACTGGCACTCCAGAACTCTGGGACTTTGGGACTCCAGATATTTTGGGCTGTAGTATGGTAGAGAGACCGAAAGGCCCGAAGTTCGGAGCCATGTGGTAATCTTAAGGGACTTCAGAAGTTCAGAACTTCGGGTGGTCTCGTTCGTAGATAGAAAAGAGGCATGAAGCGTTGAATTCCTCAACAATTGACATATGAGAAAGATATCAAGACTCGTCATGGGATCGGACAGTGGATGGTTTTCCACCGTGGAGGAAGGAACTAAGAAACAACATGTGTGAGGTGGATCCATGTGGGCACCACACGGCCCTCAACCAATGAACTCCCGAAGAAATTTGGGAAGCCATAACTTGCAACCCAAAATGCAGGTTCGAGCCTAGTAGCATTCATTATAACTTTATGGGTGAGAAGAAAAGGATAAATACCTCGGACAGAGGATATGAGATGTTAAGGAGAGAGAAAATTTGATGCCCCATCCCTAGGAAAGTTACTTAGGGGTCGGTGTGTTACAGGGGATATCCCCTCAACCAACTTCATGTGACCTCGTGCTTAACTCCAGTGTAAGTGGAGCCTCCTGATGTCACCAATTTTACAATGGATTTCACCACTTCCTTAGTCATACACATATGTTGAATTTAATAGCCTTGGATAAGTTTACTCACAAAATCTTATTCCAAGGCTCTAAATCCTAAGCTAGTTTGTGCACCCTAAAAAAAAAATCATTTCTAATCAATTTTAAATTTATCAGTGTTACTTTTAGTGGCCTTGTTTACTCAAAAAGGTGTGGTCATGAAACAAATCATTTTATGACTCGTAAAGTAAAATAAATAAATATGAATAAAATGAAAAGCCCTAACTTCAATTCCCAATAAATGATAAGTTTTTCAAAATGTAATTTCCAATTTAATTCTGCAATTTCAAATAAGATGCAATCTTTCCATACATGTACTAAGATCAATGATAAGAACCCAAAAGATCAAATTCCAACAATCCAATTTTTTATTTTTTTTTTGTATTTTCAAAATAAAAGAATGAAAATGCAAGGACTGAATAGTCGATTGATATAAATATTCTATTGTATGTAAACAGATACAAACCAAGTAGAATATCAAGAAGCAAACACCCAACCCAAGATGCAAGGACAATCAATGAAAAGGATGATGAGAAAGAAACACCACCTAAAAATTCAACCAAAGAAAGGTTACCTATCACTCTGTAGGCACCTAACAGTCATAACAGATACCTAAGAAGACTCAACAACGATCAAAACTTACCCAACAAACATCAAACTCAGCAATCAAGCAAACAGGGATGATGTACACGATTGTTCAGAATAAAACAGCGTATATGTGCTTCCTACATAATGACAGCTCACATATGTACGGGACTGTCAGGCAAAAAACCGCATATATGTATTGACAAATTGTCAGGTTAAGAATAATGCCAAAATGAACAGAGTCTGTCAAGCAATCAGATGAAAAGAAACTCAATATAAACGAGAGAAATCAAAAGAGAAAAACACTCCAAACCTCAAAAAGAAGATCCCCTCCCTAGTATGGTTGCCAATTATATTACAAGGAAAATCACTCTATGGCATGGGGTAAACCACAATAGACAGAAATGACTGCAGAAATCAAATAAAATATCAGGCATGCTATATAAATAAATATTTTAACAAGATAAGAAAAATATCCTACCTCGTCAAGACGTTCGATGAAGTCCACCGTTTAGCACTTGAATCAAACCAATACACCTGCAACTTGTCCTCAACAACCAAGATACGCAAGCATAGCACATTCAATAGCATAATCCATCAATATTCATAACAAATACGCCAATGGAATAACAATTCAAACATTTTCAAGACATTAATTAGACGAGAAAAGAGTATTTCTATTAAAATGTAATCCACAAAAGTGTATGAATGAAAAAATTTTGTGTCAGCATGTTCGGAACCAAGAAACTAATTCCCTTCCAGCTGGGCCTCCACCACTTCAATCCTCCACCAAAGGCAAGATCATATAAGAGAGACAATGAGGTTCTCCATCAAAGAGGCAAGATCTTGGGGGATGAACAATGTGTTCAAACTTAAAAGGAAAAAGGGATGCAGACTCAATATGAAGTGAATAATTTCTCCAGAGTAACTTTTCTCTCCAAGTTGAATTCTTCTCCTATTTTCCAAAGATTGGATATTTCCCCTTTATAGCCTTCAAATGGAACTGAAGGGTCGATTCGTAAGGTTTTCGGTATATGGAAGGTCAAGGATCATGGATCTCGTAATGTGACATGGAAACCCAACACAATTTTTTAATTTTGAGCACAAAACCCGATGTACGCGGGCTATAATGGTGCAACCTTTGTATACGCATGGTGTATAGTTGTTAGGTCATGTATGTGGAAAAATACAATTTTTAGCTCTGGGAACTGAAAAAGGGGACTTCAAGTCTGCATAGGGAAATGGAAAAAGGCCCTTTGAGCAAGTTTGCATATGGTGAGGTAAATCTTGCTATAACAAGAGTTGCAATCATAGCATAGTTCTTAAAAAAAATTATGTAGTAACTAGTGAGACCAAGAAAACCTCTTAAATTTGTAAGAGTTTTGGGTCGTGGCAAATCTTTCATTGCTTCAATCTTCTTCAATTCCATACATACACCATCATGACTAAAAATATGGCCCAAATATTCCACTTTAGAGACACTAAAGGGACATTTGGACCTCTTGAGAAAGATTTGATGAGTAAAAAGTAGTTGTAAGACATAATCCACATGGGTGACATGGATGTGCCAAGTTTTATTGTAAATCAAGACTACAACAAAAAAAACAAGAAAACAATGACATAGAAAAGGTTGAAAGATGTTGTTCATAAGACTCTAGAAGGTGTAAGGTGCATTGCAAAGTCCAAAGGGCATCACCAAGAACTCATAATGGCCTTCATGATTATGAAAAGAAATTTTGGGAATGTCTTCCTCCTTCATGCAAATTTGGTGATAGCCTAAACGAAGATCAAGCTTGGTGAATAATTAAGTGTCTTTGAGCTCATACAAGAGCTAATCAATGATGGGAATGGGGAACTTATCCTTGACTATGATTTTTGTTGAGAGCTCAAAAGTTAGGGCACATGTGCCAAATACCTTATTTCTTGAGGACCATGACAATTGGTGATCAATAAGGACTGATACTATAGTAGATAACACCAATAGATAGAAAATCTTAAACTATCTTTTTTATTTCATTTTTTGGGAAAATGGATGGTAATAACGGTGTATATTGGGTGGGAGGTTACCTGGTATGAGAGGAATAGAATGATCATGCTCATCTATAGAGGGTGGTAATCCTTGGGGGGTTTCAAATATGGATTGGTGTTAGTCCAATACTAGCTGCATGTTAGGATGGATTGGTTTAATTGGGCCACAATGCCAAAAATGTGTCTCAAAATATTGAATGGCATGGACTTGGGCGACAATGCCAGAAATGCCTTTTTTTAAGTTTTTTCCATACGATGTGAGTTGATGATGTCTATAGAACTGGTTGTGATTCCTTTGAAAGGTAGTTATGCCCCTCATTCTAGAAAATCATGTATAGCTCATGAAAATCCATGGTGATGGAACCTAATGTTCATAACCATTCATCACCCAAAGCAATGTTACAACCACCCATTTAAATAGAAAACATGTGGTTTTTCAAGAAATAATCACCCATTTGATGTAATTTTTAAACCTTTGAAGTAAATAAATGAATATAGATTCTAAGAAAAACATAAATTAATTAATGGCTCACACATATAGTACATAGAGATTTACGTTGGAAATCCTTAACTAGGAGAAAACCAAGTGTTCCTTGGTGTTGCACTTCTCAACTCTTCATTATATTAATTCAACCTTTAGCAATACAATATATACACAATATTTTAGATATTTTTCAGCTACTAAAACCCTAATCCCTTATGTCGGGATTAATTTAGAAAACTGCTAAAAATAGCAAAAATGCTAAAATAGAAAAAAACACCCAAAAACAATTTTGGGGCATTGCCTTGGAGCCAGACGCTCCACGTAACTAGGGGGAAATCCTATCCTCCTGGGACCCCCTAGGAAAGTGCCCAATGAACACACTCACAAAGAGTGATATATGATGGGATCGTTAGATTCAGTCATCAAATTTGACGTGCCCCCACACACACATGTAAAGAATATAACACCTACCCAACATTCTCCCACTTGTTGTTTTATTTGCATATAGAGGATCATGGGATTACATAATCAACAATCCAAGGAAGTAGTTCCCATTGTTTCTCTACACCAGGAGAACTTCTTGGAGCTCACTGACTTCGTAAATGAATATGAAACATTAGTCAAAGTGTCAACCGTCTCCGACAACACCTTCTTATCTTCAACCATGTCTCTCACAACGTGATATTGAACATCAACATGATTTGTATTTGAATGATAAGTTGGGTTCTTTGCTAGGAATATTACACTCTTGTTGGGTATGTTTTATATTCTTTGTACAAGTAGTGGGGGTTTGGGGGCAGCTCCCCCAAGAAAGAAAAAAATTGCCTCAGGAAATGTGTCACATTTTTGGGTGGTTTTTCAGCACATGGTTTTTGCTAATGGTTTTCTATTTCTGGTTAAGGAATTAGGGTTGTTGACTAATCCAGGTCATTGGCTTAGGTTTTTGGATGTCGTTGGCTCCTATATGTATATTGTATTGCGTCAGAGATGGAATTCACCCTTGGATTGCAGCAGGAGCTGAGCCCGACGCCCATCAGTTTATGTCACGATTTGTTTAATGGGGTGATCGAATAAAAGTTAACTCAAAATGATGTGGTTCTAACTCCGAAACTAGGCCAGGAATGCATGGGTAAGTGAGGTCTTATATAACTTCAGACAGTGAGTTGTAGTAAGGGTGAGTAGGGGGAAGACTTGTATCAGAGAGATGCAAAGGTCTGTCATAAACATCAGGTTTCTAACAGACTGTAGAAGAAGACATATAAATGCAAGATCTTCTTCCATTCAAACGCAAGGCACCGGAGAATACAACAATGCGACAATAAATCCTTTATCATAACATAATTGCAACAATTTGCACGAATCAGTCGTTCATGAACTCTCTTAGTATGAGATGAAATTAGATGGAGTAAGAAAGACTGTATGTCATAAAACAAGAAATCTCACATACAGATGCATAACTAGAAAACTCGAATTTCTGTTAAAAATTTACAACCGGGAGCTTTGCTCTACCATCGATCCATTACAAAATACAAAGATTGAGTCTATATACTCAAAAACTTTTCCTAACAGTGGCGTGCTCAGTCATCCAAGGCTTGGTGTCCTTTCAGCTGAATTCAGATAGATATCCTTCGTCAGACGCCATCTTGACTGTGAATGGCTCCTGTAAGGGAAGTAGTTGAGCCATTAAGAGCCAAGTTAGCATGCGTAGACCTCCTCTGGCTAATCAAGGACTGGGCATGGTCTCTTTGGAAAAAATGGTACACAGGACCCTCTCAAGCAGACCACTAGCCAGGCTCTCCATATCTTGCACTTAATGCATGAAGAGAGGTTTCAACCACTCTTTCTTACCTTAAATTACTTCATGCGAAAACCAGGCTTGAGGTCAGATCAAATGGCACCCAGAGAACACGGTAAACTTTTCAGTGATTGGACTCGATAGCCCTGGCCCCTTTTGCACAACTCTTTCTATTTTCCCATATGACGATAGGCTGTGACCTTGCTTTTATTCTCAAAGGTGCTTTTAGCGTTCGCGAATAAGAAAGGGTTGATCCCTGCTTCTTAAAATCACGATGAGCAAAATGTCAAGATGGCTTGCATTGGCACCACGCGTCCCTCTAGATATGACGGTTCTAAACTCACCCAATGATGTTGTGGGCCCCAAGTCCTGGATGCTCTCGTTGCTTCACGCATTGGGGATATGAGGGAGTTGCTTCTTGCGCTTCAAAATCGTGATGAGCGAAAAGGCGGGGAGCCTAATTGCATGCCAGGTGTTCATTTTAGATGGACGACTAAAACTTCCCCTTGATGCTGTGGGCCCGACTTTAGGAACTATCGACACTTCGGGGTTTGGGGTTTCAAGATGTACAATGACATAAAACCTTCACCCTTCGAACTCGCAACTGCCGAAAAACCGACGTGACCAAATCTCATGCCACACGTCCTTTGGGATGAATGGCTGCCATTCATTCCTGTACATGATATGGGTGCTATCCATTGCGCTAACCTCGGCGCAACTTCGCTAACCATGATTTCCCACCAACCATTGATCTGACCCTTTGGATGCATCCTGACCATTGAAATCAAACTGCTCGCTCGCTTGATTTAGGCCCGAAATGGATCTATTCTGTGAGTTGTGCTCGGTGATCATCGCGCCACTTGCAGACCTGATCACTCTTGTGCTTCGGATGAGAAACATTACTAACATTTAGGCTCCATGGGGGATAGAATCATCCCTGTGATGCTCTAAGGACTCATTTTGCAGCTTCAGTGCCTTGCTATTGGGCTACAGAGTCATTTACTAAGCCAAAACAATAAAAAACAAAGAACTAAAAAAGGACAATATTTACAAAACACAAGAGCCACAGAAGGCTCAGACAAAACATTTTTTAAGAAAATGCCCATTTACTGGGCTGTTGAAAACTTCTTCGCCCTCCAAATCTTGTAACCTGTACGTGTTATTTGATAAAACTTCAGATATTTTGAAGGGACCGATCCACGGGGCTTCAAATTTGTTGTGTTTTCCCTTATCCTTCTTAGGAGCATCCCATTTTAGTACCAGGTCTCCTATCTGGAACTCCTCCTTCTTGGCCTTCTTATCAAAAACCTGCTTGATCGCCTACTGATGGTGCTGAATTCTAATCATTACCTGCTCTCTGGCCTGCTGGACTTCTACCAGTTGATGGATTCTTCTGATCATGTCATTGGGATCTTCTTGATAATATTGGAAGAATTTCGCTACGGGAATAGCCAGCTAAGACGGGAGAACATCTTCTGCTTTGTAAACCAACTGGAAAGGGGAGATGCCTATAGATCTCTTTGTGGTCACCCGATCAGCCCATAGAGCAAATTTCAACTTCGAGTTCCATGCCCTTTTGTTGTCCTCCAACAATCTTTTGATGATCCTTATTAGGATTTTGTTGGAGGACTCTGCTAAACCATTGCCCTGGGGATAGTATGGGGTGGAGTGAATCAGTTTGATCTCGATTTGTTCACAGAACTTGACTAATGGCTCAGCCCTAAAAGAGGCTGCATTATCAGTAACAATCTTCCTTGGGCAGCTGAACCTTACGATGAGGTCTTCCATGAATCCAATAATTACCTTGTGGGAAGCAATCCTAGTGGGGATAGCTTCAATCCACTTATTAAAGAAGTCTGTGGTAGTCAGGATCCATCTGTGCTTCCCACTGGAAGTAGGGTGGATTTCTCCAATAAAATCTAGGCCCCATTGCTGGAATGGTCCCGAAACAACTACAGGCTTTAAAGGCAGGGACTTGAGTTGTTGATTTCCTGAAAATCGTTGGCATGTGATATAGGCTCTAACCCCTCTATGGACATCAGTGAACAAGGTGGGCCAATAGTACCCAGCTCTAAGAATTTTGTGGGCTGTGGTTTTCCAAGAATGGTGCCCTCCACACAGGCCATTGAGAAATTCGACCATGATCCTATCAGCCTCTTCTGGATCCATGCATTTCAATAGCACTCCCAGGGGGTCTTTCCAGTATAAAATATGATCGATAAGGAAATACCTGACTGCCTTGAGATTCAGAGCTCTTGCTTTGTTTCTTTGCAGGCCATCTGGGGGCCGCAACTCCTGCAGAAAATATATGACATCCTTATACCAAGGACATCAAGCCAATGGGGGCTCTCTTTGAGGGTCTATTTCAAACAGTTGACCCTGCTGAATTCCTAAGCATTTGTTCATGAAACTTACCCCCAAAGCTTGGAAATTGGCTTCATCCAGCAGCTTGGCTAAGCCTTGACCTTTGATCAATTTGGTAGGCCTTATTTCCAGGTCAAATTCCAAGATCTTGGCTATCCATTTACTCCTCTTCCCGTCAATGTCAGGTTGGATAAGGATGTCCTTCACAGAGGCTGAAGGAACGTATGCGGTCACTTTTGAATGCAAGACATAGACTCTGAAAGATTTGAGAGCTTTCCCTAAGGCATATGCCTGCTTCTCCATGATTTCATACCTAACCTCCGCATCTCTTAATTCCTTGTTGAAGAAGGCAATGGGTTGCCCTTGCCCTTCCTCATTTTTCTACAACAAGACCGCTTTTACTATATCAAAAGAAGCGAAAGAGAAGATTAGGAATCTTTGGAATAGTCAGAACTAGTCAGCACAGGTGACTCAGTCAATGCCATTTTTATTTGGACAAAGGACTCCCTGGGTTCAGCAGTCCATTTCACTTCATTTCCCTTCTTGAGCATAGATGTGATGTGTTTCACCAGCTCAGCAAAATTCGAGACAAATCTCCTCAGAAAATTAATCTTCCCCAAAATGGCCTGAACTTCCTTCTTAGACCTGGGAAGCGACAGGGTCCGAATCGCCTCCACTCTGCTAGGATCAATCCTCACTCCTTTTGTTGATACTATATGGCCTAATAGCTTCCCCTCCTCCATAGAAAACAAATATTTTTTGGGATTTAGGGAAAGGTCAAACCTCCAACACTTCAAAAAAACCTTTCTCAGGTGACAACAGTGCTCTTCGTCAGATCTGGAGAAAACTGTTATGTCATCTAGATGGATCACTACAAACCTATCTTTATCCCTGATGAAGGCTATGTCCATGGCTCACTGAAATGCCGCTCCTGCATTCATCAGTCCAAATGGTATTTTGGCATACATGAATGTGCCCCAAGGAGTGGTGAAGGTCGTTTTCTCTCTGTCCTCAAGCATGACCAATATCTAATTATAACCAGAAAAACCATCGATCATGGAAATCCTAGATGCACCGGTTACCCTTTGCAATATGTGTTCCATGTTGGGCAGGGGATAATTGTCTTTCTTTGAGCTCCTATTCAGGTTCCTGAAGTCGACACAAAGCCTGATTTCTCCGCTTTTATTCCTTACCCAAACCAAATTGGCCACCCATTTGGAATATCTCAGGGGGACGATGATCTAGGCCTCTAACAACTTCTTTACTTCTTTCTCCATGACAGGTAGCAACATGGGATTTATCTTTCTTAGCTTCTTCCTGAAAGGCTTAGCCTCTTCCTTCAGTGGGATCTTGTGTTCAATGACAGATGTGTCATACGTCTTGAGGTCTTCGTAGGTCCAAGCAAACACATCAGCAAATTCTCTCAGCAACTTAGTATATTTGGCCCTCTGTTCTGTGGTTAAACTCCTTGACAGCTTGAAAAACTTAGGCTCCTCCGGTGTGCCAATGTTGCACTCAGTTGTATTAGCGTCTTCACCTGAAAACCTATCCTTTACTACCACATCATTCCCATCGAACAATCTTTCTAAAGGAATTAGTCCCCTTGGAATGTGATTGCTAGGTAGTTGAATGATCTGGTGGTTAGCAATTTTATTTAAAAACACCTCGGGGTGAGGGTTATCTTCTGTATCAGGATTGTGATCAATGTGCAACGCAGAAAATTCATCAACAGATTGGAGAAATTTCTCGATTTCTAGATCATCTTCGAATACCTTCCAATGCTTGACATTGTCTGGTACAGAGGGCCTATATTTTATATCAACATCATATTTGGCCATAGACGGCTGAGGAACCTTGAACTGGCTAGCTGAAACAGCTAAAGAATCATCCACAGAATTATCCTCCCTTGGAATAAAAGAGATGTTAAAGGCTGAGAAGAAATTGTCAATTAAGTCCCATACTTCATTTCTGTAATTTCTGAGCCAAGGGTGCTTAGCCTGATAAGTGCTTCTGATCTGTTGGACCACCAACTCTGCATCTCCGAACACTGCTATCTCTTTAATTCCCATTTCCCTTGCAACTCTCAATCCTAGAACAAGGGCTTCATACTCTACCACATTGTTGGTAGTTTCAAATTCTAGCTTATATGACAGGGACATGGTTTCCTGAGAAGGAGACACAAAAAAAACCCCCGCACCAACGCCTTCCCTGGAACAGGCTCCATCAAAAAACATTTTCTAGACAGGGGTGGTGGGGGGAGGAAACTCATGAGGAGTGGTGGGTTTCTCTCTGAGTTCAAGAGGAGGCTCAGGAGCATGAGTGAGTTGCAGTAAAATGGAACCTAAATCAGTGTCCAAGGAAAAAATGGGATGGTTAGTAGGATTGGCTTCATCACTGATTATATAGGCCAAATGGGCTTCCCTATATAGCCTCCTATGTTCTCCTCCAAATACTGGGATAGTAGCATATGTGAGGTCCATTTGCAAAGTTCCCCCCGGTCTTTTTATCCAATATCTTGATAACAACATACCAAACTTGGGGGGGACATCAGCCATTATAATATCCATGACCACACTTTTCATGGGCAACTGAAACAAGGTCACGTGAGA
>CBVK0100020053.1:0-46376 GCA_900067695.1 Picea abies
AAGTGTCTAGTAGTGTCAACATAAGGTAACATCTGCATACAAGACAAAACTTGTGGAGTACCTCCCGAGCTAAAAAGCTAACATCTATTGGGATGTTCCTGTGTAGGCCGCTACGGTACTTGAGAGGCATTTGCTGGTTTGAGTCCTTGATACCTTGCATTGTTGGAGGATATGGCTAAAAACAGCCAATGTATAAAATTGGACAATTATTAACAATAATTAATGTTTAAGAAGAAACTAAATTCTCAAAAAGTGGCTGTTGCATCATTTTTTATTGCCTTTTCAGCTGCATCCATAGCCTGGCGATGCCTGATGCCAGAACACAAATTTGTCGCAATGCTGCACATGCAGTATAGACAGTTTTCACAGTTGCCCCTCCTGCTTCCATACCCGAACCCACAGCCAGCATCAACCATGCTATACTGCCTGACAGTTTTCTGCCTTGATTGGATTCAAATTTCATAGAGGTATTCATATTATCTAAATTGACATTTAGTTGAAATTCTAAAAATTTCTTAGCAGCACATCTTTCTAAATTAAAATTCGTTTTTGATAGCTTACTTTATTTGTGTAGACAAGTTTCTGTTTATCCATTAAGAAACAAAGTAAAAGCTGCTTCATAGCAGAAATCTGATTCACAATAACAACGTTTGCTATGGTATGAATAGTTGGCCCTAGTTGTTGGTCCATAACAGAATTGGGGTTCAAAACTGCAGTTTCTGTTATAGTTTGATTGATTTTATAGTTAATTTCTAGATGGAAATCACAGCTTAAGATCTTATCATGTTGCCTCTCTTCTAAAGTAAGAGTGCATATAACCAAAATAGCACCGAGTGCAATACTGCAGTTTTTGTTATAGTTTGATTGATTTTATAGTTAACTTCAAGATGGAAATCGCAGCTTAAGATCTTATCACGTTGTCTCTCTTCTACAAATTTGGTGCTCCATTTACTGTAAAGAGTGTCAGCATTAAGTTGGTTGCTTTGTGATATTTTGTCTTGTAGTCAATTTTTCTCTTAGTTGCTTATACATCTAGCTTATGCAAGAATTATTATTATTGTCTGACAATGTATTTATTTCGTTGTTTGGTCCATGAGTTAAGTCATGAGTGCATTATGAAGAAATCATTAGGAAGTTCTAGTTAATTGGGTGAACAGTTGTGTTCCACTACTGCCATGTAGGTGGACCTACATGTGTGTAATGAGGTCTTCATCTTTAATGGAGTGGAGGCATTTTATTGTATGCTATAAATACCTCCATCTCTGTCGATCATATGCACATATCAGGGTAAATAGAGTGCATGTCAGAATAAAAGATTAATGATGATTTATGTGTTAATGTGAATGATTTTGTGATTGTTCTTTCCTTCTCTTATTCGAGTCATTTGAACGCATATTATTTCTTAACCTTGGGGGATTCACTCTCCACACGCAGAGTATTGGAAGTTACTTGTAGTGTTCGAACTTCGAAGTCAGAACTAGAAATATAGAAAAGCATTTTAGAATATCTTATAAGGCATGGAAAATAATATTTAGAGTTCACATGTGCGGGAAGTGCATGTACAGATCAAAAAATTGATAAATATAATATGAAGTGAAACTGATGGGGACAAACCACACGTGGACAGCTGAGAGAGACCCAGGAAGATACAATTAGTCAGCCACTGCAAAATTGGTTTTGAAACATGTTGCTCATTTTAAGACCATGTTTTGAGCATTTCTTTTGCTTTTGAGGAGCTTTTGGATGTTTTAACGTTGAAAACACAGCTTCTAGTTTCTAAAACTCTACATAATGTACAGTAACTGGCAGTCCTGTTACATATGCTGTGAAATTGTTCTAGACAAGTTCAATCGAGGAATGCAATGTAATGGGCCAACTCTATTCATTGTTTCTAAAATTTATATACCTGCTTGATGGTTGTATTATTTTCTGCGTTGCTGCTCTACTTGGGACAGAGTAGCCACAAAACATGATCATGATTACAGCTATTCCTTGTGGATGTCATATCTATTTCTTGATTGTTTTATATTCTGTCTAATTTAATGGTAGCTGATTATTCTGAAGGTTTTGAGTGTGGCCATGTATCTTATAAACTGTTCACTTCAGGGTGTTCTAAGAGAAACCCAAGATCATGATCTGGGAGGTGCTATAGCACACTTCTTCAATTGTTTTCTTGGTCGTGATGCACCTGTTGGCTCAAAAATTGGAGGTGCATCGACAGGAGACAAGTCTCGGAAGAAAGGAAAAGGTGGGCAATCAAAAAAGGCAACAAACCAGTTATCTTCCGGAGCAGTGAGTTCTTAAACATTTCATTTATTTCATTGAAAATTAACTTTTAGCCTTTATTGTTACATATGTACAACAAAGCACATAGCATCATAGAGCTTCTGTTTTATAGAGCATTATGATTGTGATACATGCATGATTTAACCACTTAAATCTTATTTAAGTTTAAAATCTTGTTCTTGGGAGGTCATTCACTGATATTTTGCAGGACATGGATGATGGCTAGTTATGTATAATTTAAACAAAACTCTATTGTGTTCAAAGGATATTTCTTGAAGAATATAAAATTCATTGATTGACCTAAAGGAAATGACCTATATGATAGTGCTACACAATTCATATGGCATTTTTGATAGGGTTGTCTGCCTGTATTCACGATGAAGCTTTTCTTGAGTAGATGACTACTTATATGTTCGATATATGTTGGGTAATTTTGACTTGTGGTCCTAATGGCTCTTTTTTTTCATTTATGACTCACCTTTAGTAGGTTGTTATAACCGACATTGGTGGTTATTAGGTGGGCTTGCGGTTTGATGTTTTTATGATTGGGGTCTATATTAAAGACTTTGCGTCATTTGTAATATTTTCAAAGCTAATCTAAAGCTTTGATTTCTCCCACAGCAGCTCCTGCAGGGGCTAAGGAATTTCTAGCCCCCATACAGCAGCTGGTCACAAGAAGTGCGTCCATGGAAGGTCCGCAAGAGGCAATTTTGGCCCTACAGATCTTGAACATCTCTCCTTCAGATTTGAACTTAGCGGAACAGGATTGGGTTAAGAAATTTGAGCTGATGGAATCAATGCAATACAGATTACAGGCAGAAGTATATTCACTCACCAACCGTGTTTCAAACCTAGACTCAGCTGAGTTGGACCGGTTCGGTACCAAACCAGTCCCCTAACCATTTAGGAGGCCAGGTCGATATGGTTTAGGGTTGTCTCAGTCAACTTGGCTGAGTCCAAGTTGGAGTCAACCTTTTTTGAAAACACTAGGATCACCTTGACTTGCACCATCAAAGAACCCCCATGGACTAGATTTGTCTATCTGCAATGTCTCTATTTGCCTTGGGAGTTTGACTTTAGGAATTCTCTTGATGTCATCATAAATATAGCTGATTTTGAAGAAAACTTCTAAGGGAACAGAAGATATCCCTTCAAAAAGAACATCATTTCTTATATGTAGTATAGTAGGTTAAGTAATCCTTACAGTGATATGTTCAATTCTTCGTGCTTGTCATGCATCTCTACCCCTTTGGGGTTTTCTTGTGATGCAACAATGCTGAAAGAATGAGATACTTATTCTTCAATCACTCAATATCCGTTAGTTTTCATGTTTTGATGCATGTCTGTATTGTCTATATAATATGCGCTTTAGGTAATGTCTGGGTGTCAACATGCTTCATGACAATTCACGTGTCTGGCCTTTTGTAGATCTAGGTCTGGATATATATTTATTATTTTCTGTGTTCCATTGTTTTCAATCAATAAAATGGAATATAGAGAATCAACTTCTGAAAACTTGCTAGCTACCATTAGAGTCAATTATAATTTTGTTTGGCATATTATCAATTCAGCAGTAGCATAAAGACGACAGGGGCTTT
Source organism: Picea abies (assembly GCA_900067695.1). Taxonomy (NCBI): domain Eukaryota; kingdom Viridiplantae; phylum Streptophyta; class Pinopsida; order Pinales; family Pinaceae; genus Picea; species Picea abies. Next base: position 3,885 of record CBVK0100020053.1, read on the forward strand.
CAGGCATGTAATCATGGCAACTTAAGTTGAATTGTGGAAGTTATTTAAGAAATTAAAATAAGGATGCAGGTCCATTATTATTTTCCTTTCTTATTTTAAACATTCAAGGGGTTCTTGTGTCAAATGGAATTTGTTGAATTGTTCCTTCAATAGTGTCAATATTAATTTATAATGTTGTTCTTGCTGTGTGGTTTGACATATACATGATCTCAAACAGGATAATGCTTCAAAACAACCAGGAGGTGCTTCTACTAAAGATACTAGGAATCCTTTGCCAGGTAAAAATGTTGGACAAAATCAAGCATCATATCTGTGTATAACCTCGGAGCTAGTCTGGATTGATATTCAGGAGTGTGTCAAATTCAAGTATCAGGCAAGTACTGTATTGATTGGACTACCCTACACTGTTTAGTTCAGGCGTGGCTTTCTTGGTGCTTTTTTTCTCAATTGAAAGCTATCTCTGTGATGTCTGTAGTTTGAATTACCCGAAGATGTGAAAATAAGAGTGAAGAAGATGTCAACTTTCCGCAATCTGTGCCAAAAGGTATTGTGGAGATCTTATCTTCTTTATTATGCTTGGTAAAAGGCTTTAGCTACTATATTGTCAATATTAATATATTTATTTTCATTTTGTCTACTTTTCGTATTGTTAATCTTGCAAAATAGTGACTGAGAGCAGTGATCAGAGATTCAGAAAGGACAGAGTCCTGTTGGGCAAGTTGGACTAACAAGTAAAAGGGAAAAAACATCAAGGATGAGTGGGTAGTGTTTATCCTTGTCTAGAATTTCTACATTAAGATCAGTGCACATTAATGTCAATGTGAAAGTGTTGTCTAGTCTGTCTCTATATTAGTATACTTCAGACTGTTGAATTTGCATCACTTTGAGTTGTCATCTGTCTATGTCATGCTGTGTACAAAATCATGTTCTCAAAATTTAGTGCTACTTTTAGTTTTTTGTTCTCTTTAAGTTCAAAAAACCTCATAAAGCTGTGGTAAAGAGTGAAGTACCATATAAATTTATGCTATTATTTGACTTAACCCGATTAGAAATGATAAAACTGTGGGGGAAAAACACTGATAAGTTATGCTCGGTTATTTATGAAGAGCTATGTTACCAGATCCATGGGGTCAGGGGGCTGGATCTGCGGATCCCTGGATTGGATACCGATTTGGATCCGGATCCGCTGGGATCTGCCTAGTATCCGCTCCGTGGCCCGGTATTCTGGTACATGTGAATTTAAACGCCAGCGCTGATTTTTAAATTCCTATTGTTTATGAACTGTTCACTGTTATTAAAATCCGGTGCCGATTATTAAACTCTATTGTTTATTAACTGTTAAATGTTATTAAACTTCGACATGGTTTATGTATCCAATTCATGATTAAACTCGGCCCCCATGGTTTCCGTATCTAATTCATGTTATAAAGGAATGATTTAAATAGTTTTGGCCTCATCCCCCTTAGTTTATGTTTTTAATTTTTTACAGTAGTCAATGTTGTATTTTATATTCAATGGTTGTGAATTGGAGAACCATACATAGGGGAAGTGCCAGCAGTGGGAAACAGAGCCAGCAGCGGTAGAACTGTATGTAGCGGAAGTGCCAGCAGTGGGAAACAAAGCCAGCAGTGGTAGAACCGAACCACCATTTGCATGTCGAGGCAAAATATATGGCAATTTATAGGTAAGCGAGGGTGTTCGAGACAGATCCGGTACATGCAAGAGTAGAAGTAGGCCCCCACCAAACCCAGCTCGTTATCTTGTTCCCGGTCAAGCTCCCGTACCTACATATTTTTTACTTCCATCCTTCCCATCGAATACCAGTACCGAGTCATTCACTATTTAATAATTATGATCGCTAAAAATGTTTATAATTTAATTTTTATAAAATAATTAATATTTAATACTTAAAATTAATAACTCTATCATAAGTTTATTAATCTAATATGTTAATTATTTTAGATAAGTATTAAATACTCGAAATATATATAACTTATATAATTTATAATTTTTAAAACTTTTAAATAAATTTAATTTTTAAAAATTATAAAAAATATATTTATATTATTTTATGTCATTTCCCCGTCGTATCTGGATGCTGGCTTTTCAAAAAATTGGCGAATCTGTTTCCGGATCAGGATCCGAATCCTGCTAACTTAGATGAAGAGTTCTTATGGTTCCTTTTTGAAAGGCCAATGCTTTCTTATCATGTAGAAGAAAGCACACATGCATCTGATACAGGTAACTCATGTATCTGATACAGGTAACAGATGTATCTGATATATTTGTCCAGCTTGAGTGGGCCTAATGGTTAAGAAGATGTGTTTCCTCTTAAGAGGTCACAAGTTCAAATCCAGAGGGGGGTAGGGTATGTATACCTCCGTAGACTTTACCAGTCAGATCGCTGGGCAGAGGGGGGTCCCTTGTCCCACAAGCAAGGGGGTCTCATAATCGCTGGGCAGAGGGGGGTCCCTTGTCCCACAAGCAAGGGGGTCTCATACACCAATTTCGTGTGGCTTGGTCGTGACCTTAAAAATAGATTAATATTAATATTAGTTAAGTAGAGTTCTTTGATTATTGTGTCAAGTTTCCAGAAAATATTGATTGTATTTGAATTTTGAAATGAAATAATAATCAACAGAGAACAGGTTTAAGCACTTGTAGTATAGATGTGAGGTCATATAGTGAATTGGCAGGTTAGGATTCTAGAAATGCTGTGTCTCTGTGAGAAATACAATGTCTAATCTTGTAGAAGTCCCAATATTCGTGTTACAACTCACAATATCATGACATAAGTCTCCTTAATTTTTTTTCTTTTTTATATTATCATTAACTGTTCCTGAATGTTTGAGAGGGATTTGAAACTCATGGGACCTCATATGGAATTTTACATTCCATTCTGAGTTCAACAAGCTTAACAGGTTTTCAGGATTCCAGCTTTTCATGATGGGATTCTATAATGCTTCATTCTTCATAACCCTTGCTCGGAATGCAGTGAAGACGTGGAACAATGGTAGCCCTCCTTTCCATGAATAGATTTTGCTTCAAGGCCAAGCAAGTCGAAAAATGGCAACTAGCATGTGCATGAACTGAAAGTCAACTGCACTGAAGTGGAGTGATGTTCAAGTTAGGTACAACTGAACAACACCTCATGACTAGGGTGCACCTCTCTCTAGCTTAATAGATTGTGTGGGGCTCTAAATAGAAGGCCATGAAACCTCCTCCAACAGTGTGCTCACCTACCTTGAATAGACTACTTGGTCAACAAGTCAACTTGCAGAAACTTTACTTGGAGTGCTAGTCAAGCTGAAAAGTTGCCCTGGAGTGCACAACAAGCAAACACAAAAATAGGGTGGTGCACTGTCCAAAAATAGGACACATGCTAGTTATTTGTGAAGCAAGTAACTTGCTCTTCATGCAATCTCTTGCTTGTTGGACCTCTTGCTTGTTGGACAAGCAATCTCTCAATTGGTCCAAGATTCTTGATTTTGGCCATCAAGAAAGTCACAAATTACTTGGTCAAAATCTCATCATGAAAAACAATATAATCTCGTGGCCACTGCTGCTTCTAGGTCATAAACCCTATTTGGACCTATTTTTCAAGATTTTCTCAATGTGATGAAATTGGACCCCCATAATGTTCATTGTAAAGGCATCCAAAAATATGACCAAATCTTGAACCCTAGTTTTGACCAAAATTTGAAATTTCTCAATTTCCAATCATTACTAAATTCAAACCATAGGCACACATTACTAAATTCAAACCATAGGCACAAGCATAAAGATTGGTTGGTCAACAGTTAACTTTGACCAAATTTTAAGAATCTCCCATTGTCACCAAGTTTGAAACATAGGCACAACTCCATAAAGGATATTCAAATATGCGATCAGATTTCAAGAGATGTGAATTTTCAAGAAATCGAAAATTCCGAAGAAAATGGATCTTGAAAATCAAGAAAGAGAGTCTTACAAATCTGATCTTACCTTTTGGAGTCTTCGACCTCACATACTTGTTGTTAATGTTGCAAAATATATGCAAGCATGGGGAACCTGCTTCAATGTTGAATCTTGTCATGCTGTGCAGTAGTGTGAGCGTGATTTGGCCTCTAAAAATCCTTGCTTTGAAGAATACTTGCTACAAACCCTGTCCAATCCTTAATTCCGAGTAAGTAAAAAATTGCAACATGTGTTAAGTTTGATTACAACACTCACAAATAAACAATGCCAAATGATGAACTTTTAATGATAGGTTACCATGAACCATTGCTATTGATATCCACTAATGTATCCACAAATCATTGGTGCCAAATCGATTAAAATAAATATTGAAGAAATTCATTTTGGGGTAGGCTAAGAAGAGTAGGTGGTTCTTTGCTTATATTACAAGGGGTACTCCATCTTGAGTTGGACCTTCTGTGCTTCAACTATGATCTGCATGGATATGATGACTCCCATTAGCGTGACATCATACCAAGAACCGAGTTGCCATGAGTTAATAACATTAAAAGAAGCATCATTGCTTCTCTTCCATATCCGATACAATACTTAAACCTTAATAAGCATTTGCGGTTAGTGAAACTTAATAGCCCAGAGACGTTGGTTGCCTTACAAGGCAACCTTCCATGGGAGGGATGCAGAGTGATATTATTGACACATAGACTTGACCTATGCCTAGGTAAAGTTGGCTAAATCAAAATGAAAATATGGTTAAGGTTTTCTTCTTGTCCATATTGTGGATAGTGCAAGTTGTCCTCACCTAGGTATAATAGTCTCTTATCCACGGGGAATCTTCCCATAATTGAACATCATGTGAAAATTGTTGTCTTGGGTTCTAGTACTTGATTCAAAACATCATGAAGGTGGAAATGTCAAGTCTTTCGTTGAGATTTCATCATAGTTTATTTTTTCAACCTTCAAGGAAAGGCTAGAAGCAATGTCACTTATAAGTTATACCACATAGTAGGTGTATGGGGGGTGAATGTTGCGGTCTTACCCCATTCCATGTCTTGCCACTAAGAATGAGGCATTGGGAGCCCAAACTTGAACATGAGCTCATTGGGGATGAGACCTCAAATTAATTCAAGAATAAACTTATTCCCTATCCTTGTCGCAAACCCTTGGGGGTTGACCCAAGTGACCTGAATATAGTATCAATAAATATCCTCTTTGATGATCCCACTCATTTCTTGTTTATTAGGCAAGAGATGGCCATAGGCATCCAAAGAGTACTTGAACAAAGGAAGGTGGTTAATCAATATGCCCTCTATTTGAAAGAAGCAAGGGACCTTTGAGGACTAACACTACACTCTCTTGGTGCGAGGGGACTGCGACGACCTTTGAAGATCAATAAGCGAAATATGGGCACTGGTCTCTGCTTGCCGTTGAATCGATAAATCTCTTGAGGCAATGCAATAACTTTACTAATTTGAAGACAACCTTGATTTTGCAAGGGGTGTGTTGCGATCTCTGCTTGGATGATGGGTTGTGGGACCATACTCTTGCAACTAATAATGCAATAGAGTAAGAGGGCCTAAACTCTTTCGATGCGAGCCCAAATCAACTTGAGTAGGCTTGGTGTTTGTTATCGCACAAGTTGTAGGTTGGGCAAAGCCCGACCCAAACCACAAAATGGCGACAACTAAGAGAACACCTACCCACTGTGACCTTAAATAGGTATTCCCGTCACTTTAGAGGTGAAGTGATCACCTCAAGGGGGGAATCCCGGGTGACCCTAGGGGAAAATGAGATGGAAAATGATACTTATGAATGGATGCCCCTATAGGTCAAGTTGCTAGATGGAAAGAGGGTTGGAAACGAGTCTTGGTAGTGGTTAATGGTTGTCAAGAAGTTCAAGCACCTGCGGTTGTATTGAATTATATAGCTTTGGAAGCTATTTTCCCTATTGTAACTAACCATGTTAATAAAGTTTCGATATAGGGTTAACTTTATGTCAAGCATCAAACACACGACAAGTGTCAACCTTATGCCAAGACAACCATATGCCATGTGTCATCCTCTTAGCATTCTAAGAGGGCCGCTTATGGTGGTTTTAGTGGTCAACTTAGGGAGGCTGCTTAAGAGGGTTTCTTAGGGCAATTGGAGTGGCCAACTTAGGGGGGCTGCTTAGGGTGGTGGTATGACAGTTGTTATACAACTGTCATACAATCATAAGACAACAGTTTAGGGAAGCCTCTAGAAGAGACAGAAGCACTTAGGTATGTGGGATGCCCCTCTTCTTAAGATGATTTTGGTTGCTCAATTACATTACCAACTCCTCTCAAAAGTCTTAATATTGCCAACTCAGGCCGATCAATAGAGGACAAGCAAAGTAGAGATCTGCTAGATGATCCACTATTGTTTCCTGCCAGCATCCTTGATCTATTTTTTCATCCAAGTTTCATTGTATTTGACACCTTACTGTTCAGTCGATTTGTGAAGAGTCTCTAGAGTATTCACCCTGCCATCTGCATGCATCTTGTCACCATTAAAGCTATGGTGTTCTTCTTCCATCACCCCAATTGGCCCAACTATCTTTTTAGATGAAAAAACAAATAGACACCTCCAAACCGAGACCTAGGGTAGTTGAATGACTAATGTATAATTAGGATGGATTTGAGATGACTGGTACTGTTGTCTGATACTCGATTCATGCTCTACATCTCCTGGAATGGCCTCATAATCTGGGTGTTCAATGATGGGCTTCGTGTTAGTAGGAAACTCCACAATAAGCTATCAAACAGATTCTAGAAAGCTCTGCAATCTCTCAAAAAATCAGCAATCAATGTTGTATAGAGTCTACAGACATCTCAGACTAGAGATCAATATCCTTGTAAAGGCCTACAAAAACAACACCAAACTCATGCTATAATTTCACTTCCAGATTCTTCTGCATCATCGTTCTTTTTCCCGTTTTCTGCAACTTCATTTGTCTCTGGATATTCATCGTTTACAATTCCCTCTTTGGCATTCTTTTGGAACAATGGTTTTACAATCTTTCAACCAGAGAAGAAAATGTATGGAGGATTGACAATGCACATGTCTTCTCTGGGTAATTCAGATTATCAACAATAGCTATGATGCGGCTTTAGGTAGAGAGTTTCATGCCCGTTATATCAAAAACCTACAAGCACGAACCAATACATCTCCCATGTGTCTTTGTGGCAGTTGGAAAAAGTACTTGGTCTCAATACCCCTTCCAAAAAATGTGGATGAATGATCTGAATGCAGAATTCTCAATATGGGACTACACGTACTAATCAACAGTTGTTTTGTCAAGTGTGCTAAGCTCCAAACCAAGATCAAAGACAAGGAGGCCTGCCAGGATATTATCAATATCATTTTGAACTCTCCAGATAAAACTAATGCTTGGATACTTTTAGTGATAGATAGATAAGCTAAGATAAAATAATTTTAGTGTCTAACTAACGACCACAAAAGTAGGTAAAAGGGACTGTTGAGTACAATGATGTCAATACAATGTAGTAGTACCAAAAGGTCTCCTATAAAAGGCGAGCTGCATAAAGTAAAGTGCAATAAGGTAGATTAGTAGAAAGTGAGATCTACCTCAAGGCATGAAGAACCCTCGGCTCCGAGCTCAGATACCTGCGCTGATGATGGGGTGGCTAGTAGGAGAAGAAGATCCAAGGACAAGAGGAACCCGAAGGAAGGAAGTAGATCTGTTATGGAATGGATTCATCTCTCTTACCATCCGAGGATGAATGAAGAAAAACAAATATAGTCGGTTGTCTTGAGGGGGATCCAGATTGTCCACTGTACTGCTGATTGGTAGAGGTCATGCACCGATGAGGTCTGGGGGACCTCATTTGTCTCCTGGGAGGGGATCTGGTCTAGCCATGTCGCTGAAATCTCATGTGACAAGGGAAGGTTCCATCGGTCCGCACTGATCTGGAGTCTTGGTTGCACTAATGTTGGTCTATTTGTCAGTGCCCCTTCCCAAAGGTAGCACCGGGAAGAAGGAGGTGATCCTCTAAATAACATCCAGTCTCGTAAGAGGCTTAAGACTATAGGCTCGGAGCCTGAGGGCCTCCTGCATGTGTAAGGATAAACATTGCTGATCTGAATACCTGAAGAAGGTTGCGAGGGTTTGATTCCCCCTGAATAAGCAATAAAACCGCTCCATGATCTCATAGTAAATGGGGCATCGGAAGATGAAGTGCTCCCCAGTCTTGACCTACTGTGGTTGGCATAGTTGACAAATCCTGTCTGGTTAGTCGATCTGGTGGTCTGTCTCTATCCATAGTCTATGAGAGCCCACTCTGAAATGGCATAGAGGAATGCGGAGAGCATGCATCCAATGTCAGAATGTATATTGTGGTCAAACGATGAACCCATCCCTAAGCTCCAAGAAATGCTCAGCATAAAAGACCATCTTTGGGCATAACCCACCAGGGGTGATAACCCAAGTGATTTGGATAAATTTCCTATAAATGTCATCTCTGATGATCTTGTGCAACACCAAAATGGCCTATAAATTGTCTGATTGGTAGGAGATGGCCTGGTGCATCCAAGGAATACCAAAATGGAGGGATGCGATCAATTTGAATTGCCAATAGACCCTAAAAGATTTGAAACCTCTGCAAACCAACCTCGAGCTCGACCCAAAGGGATAGAGAGGGAAACGGTCTCAAAAGAGTAGTAAGCCAAGTACATGTATCGGTCTTTCCCATTTGTTGAGTTGGCTACGCCTCGGATGTGATGTAGAAAAGAGACCGATATGAACACTATCCCAAGTCGAAAGGGTCGAGGTCCAGACTTTGCTAGGATGATCTGATGAGGAATAGTCTTCTTGCATCTAATGATGCGTTGGAGGAGAAGGGTTTGGACTCTCTCAGCTGAGGCCCAATCAAGCTCCAGGTAGATAAGGCCCCTAGATCTCTGAGCCATAAAGAATAGTGGGTCGAATAAGGGAATCCATGAGAGACATCTTGGATGAGATGTCCTGAAAATGGTGGCGGAAACATTGTCTCTCGAGAAGGGCTAAAGATCTATAACCCTTGGCAATCTGAGGCTAGAGGGTCAGTCACATACTGGAATGAGGTCCTAAAAACCATACTCCCAAGTACGTGTAGGCGTTGGTGATCACGATCTCCTCCCCTTTGAAGAAAAAATGAAGGTCCATGGACTTCTTTGACTCGTTGAAGATCATAACCTTGGTTTTACCCAGGTTGAGTGTCAACTGCAAAAGGTCGTAGAAGAGAGCTAGGGCATCCAACTGTCTCTATAATCCCGTTGGAGACGAGGCTAGGAGGACCACATCATCGGGGAAAAGCAAGATGGATATCATAACTTGGTGGAGGAGATACCTGTCACTTCCTTAGATATGCTCGTGGAAAAAGGCCTCTAGCTCATCAATATGAATCCCAAACAATGTGGGGGACAGGGGGCAACCCTGTTTAACTCCGATGGTACTCTTGATGGCATTTGGCATCCCGTGAATTGTGTGGAAGCGACCAAGAATCGACTCATAGAGGCACATGATGGCAGTCGGTAGGGTATGGGAGATGCTAATGTCTCTAAGGCTCTAGAACAAGGCTTCTCTTGGGACGCAGTCGAAAACCTTTCGAAAATATGGAAAGCAGTAGTAGACTTTCGAAGATCGATGTCGCGCCTCCTCAATGATGGCTCGGGGGGTAAATATGTGATCAATGGTCTGATGAGCAGGTCAAAATCCTTTCTGTCTCTTAGCTCTACGGAGTGTACGCTCAAGCTCACTAGAGAGCTTCCTATGGAGAGTCGTAACATATAGCTTCAAGAATGTATGGGCCACCATGATTGCCCTTTAATTGTTGGGATTTGAGCTGAGGCCCAATTTGTGTATTGGGTGAGTGGTGTGATGCTGAAGGAAAACCTGTATGAACCACATGGTTGAAGAGATAAGCCAAGTGAGAAACCAAAGCACGAAGACCGTGCTTAAAGAACTCTGCCAGAGTATTATCTCTCTTACAACCTTTTAGAGCATGAAAACTATTAACCAACAATGATGTAGCAGACTTCAATATCATAGCAACAGATGGGACAAGCACTTACCTCTTTTATCAACTTTCTTTATCAAATGATTGTGAATCCGCTGAATACCATTTGAAGCTTTAGTGATGATATTATCAGCTTTAACCTTTGGCCCTCTTCTGCCACAAATAATTAATGTTGAAGGTTGACACACATGCAATAACCAATGCCCCTATATTGCAGCAAAAACATACTGAAAAATGCTAACCCCTGCTGTTTTCTTTTCAAAACAACATTTCTTAACCTTCTGCACGTGTCTCTACGAATCTTCTCGGCTATCATAAACTTATTGGCAATATGCTGATGCAAGACTAAGCCGGTGGGAAACCTATACAAACATGGTTAAACATATTAGCAATTTTTGCAAATCGCCTCCTAGAAGACGTCCGCATCAACAACCCTGCCTGTGTTCATCTGACAGATTGCTTCCCTTATATGTGCATTGTAGAACATGTGGCAAGAGGATGGGGGGGAGGTGACCAGGGTGGTGAGTGACGAGGCACATCATAAAGCACAGTAGTTTAAATGAAAATGGACCAAGGGTTAAGATCAATGGATAAGATGGAGTGACAGGGGACAGCAATCCACTAGAAAGATATGGGGCATTGGCGAAGAAAAGTGCACAATCGACATCTCCTCTTTGCTATGAAGAGATGTTTCTTGCGGTAGAGGAAGTATGGAAAGTATTTTCGTACTGGATTGTAGGAGGTAGGATTATGGAAGATGATGTATTAGAGGTGTTTACAAAAGGATTTGCAGTTGTCATCATACCACCTGGGGCGTTTCCCAAGCGAGAGGCCTTACTTGATTTGATGAAAGAGCAGGTGGTGTTTCCCAAGCCAGAGGCTTTGCTTGATTTGATGAAAGAGAAGGGGGTGTTTACCAAGTGAGAGCCTTTGCTTGATTTGATGACGTTGAAGGACCTTGCATGGTTCTTTCTCATTAAAGGCTTCAATCTCCCATTTAGCGCACAAGGCTTAAGCTCTTTTTTATGATTTAGTATGCCATTTTTTGTCCCTTTTTACCCTTTTTCTATATGGATTTTGATTTGTATTGCAACCTATCCTAATAATACTCTTGCCACAATCCAAGCACACATTCTCCAAACTTTTTGCCACAATCTTTTGCATCTATGGCTTTTAGATGAGCTGGAGAGTTGCCACCTTAGTGCAAGAGGATAGATGGGTTTATGCCTAGAGTACGAGATGATTAATAACAACTTCACACTAAGAGCCATTATCAAGGAGGCTTGTTGTCGCTCTTTGAAAGTGTTCTACTGCTTCGTGGACTTTCAAAAAACGTTCAACACAATATAGAGAGGGGCTTTATTTTAGAGGCTCCATGATATTGGCATCTTAGAGACCCTCTTAGCTTCCATTATGTGATCGTACTAGTTGGTCCTAGGTTGTCTGTGCACATAGCATGGCTTCTCTGACTTAATCCAGAGTACACTATTGGGGGGTCAAGTAGGGGTGCCCCCTCTCGTCGACCCTAGTTGCGATCTAAATTGACGAGCTAGAGTCATTTCTCAGTGAGCACATTTAGGTGGGTGATGGTTTCCTTCTTCATTAGGTGTTGATTTCCTTTCTCCTCTTTGTTGATGAGTTGATTCTCCTGGCCTCCACAGTTGGGGGGTTACAAAGATAGATTGATGCCCTAGCTAATTTTTGTGAGCTTCAACAATTGGCTGTCAACGTAGGTAAACCTTTAACCAAGGTTACAATCTTCAATGCATTGAAGAGATTTCTTGCCCCCCTACATTTTCTTCTTCCAAGAAGTGGAGATCGATCTCACCATAACATACACCTACTTGGGGGTGTAGTTTGCAGGGCCTTGTTTTGACATGTGACTGTCTCTCCAACCCTGTCTCAACAAAGGGTATGACTTCCTCACCCTCCTCGAGCGATAGTGTTTCCAGACCTAGTTTTAGGACATCTTTTCCAAGCTTCATCTCCTGGAGTTGATTATTAGACCTATGGTTCTATCTGGTTCAAAGATCTAGGGATTGAGTTTGCTACAAATCGACTGATCTTGGACCGAGAGAGTCCAAACCTTGCTTCTAAGGTGCATCATCTGATGTAAATGTAGGTCCCCTAGCCGATTGTTCAGACCGAGTTTGGCATCTAGCTTTTCACCTCAAGGTCATCTTTTGTCTGGTCTCCTTTCTACATAGAGTTTGGGCCTTTGGAGGCTCTACTTCTAGAACAATGAGATACCCCTACTTAGAACTCTATTCCTCTGAGGCCCTAACCTCAACTTGCTTCATAGTTCGTACACGAGATTGGTACTCAAAGGATTCTCCTTTTTTCCAATTGATGACCATCTCCCTAGAGCACTTGCCAACCTTCAAATTCTCTTGAGGTGTGTCGAGATACTTCTTGTCGACCAAACAAGAACTAAATCAGGCCATCAAAGAGGACATTTATAGATTATACATCCAGGTTACTTGGTTTGCATCCCTAGAGAGCCTTGGATGGAGGATGGCTTTCTGTCGGGAGTACTTTCTAGAGTTGAGGGAGGGCCTCATTGTCTATCTGTCATAGACATATAGACACAGGATGCACTCGCTCAAGATCCCCTTGGGTCAGTTTCGTGTAGGGTCTCAAAGACTTCAGATTGAGATTGATCACCATATCCCATGCTTAGATAGGATCTACCAGATGTGTCACTTACAGGAGTAAGAGACAACGATTCATCTTATTTTAAGGTGAGAGATCATAGGACAATTTTACTGCCTATATAGGGACTCAAGGAGCTCCCTTTCCACTTTCTTAACATATCATGATCAAAGATGCCTACCTTTCTTCATGAGAGAGATACTTAGCCATGGATCTTTGTTCCTTTAGACCTCGCCTTGGCTTGTGACTATCAAGAGGACCACCTCATACTTTTAGGTTTCCCTGTCTTATCGGAGCAACAAGAGACCACCAACACATCGTCAGATTACTTTAGACCATAGAGTTGTATGACCTTGGGATCCTCTTGACCGCCCCCTCTTGGGTGGTTGACTAGGCCACAGACACTGAGACACTGCTGGACCAAGCCACAAACGATGCTTCATCAGAGTGATAGACAAACTAGTTAAGACAGGTACAGAGTAGGGTACCCCCCGCTAGCCATGTTGGCCCCGCAGACCTATTCAAACAACCAGAGTTCTATCCAGAGCTTCTTTCCTTATATCTTGGATGGTAGGAGAGCAAGGCTTCCTCAGTCCTATGCCCCTGCAAACATTGTGTAGCCAAATCCCTTCATGACACTAGAGTATTCCAATAGTGAGCCGATACCTTGATCGTCCCCTTTGTCCTTAGTCATCAAGATTAGGAGTGTAATGTCCCCACTTTGGGACATTCGGGTATTACACAGTGTTATGATGACCAGGGTAGCCAGTTGGAGATTATAGCAAGTACATGAGCTATTGAGGGATATTTTGGGGTTTGGCTTGCATCACTCATCCTATTTCATCATTATGATCCATTCTGCACAGATTGGCTTTGGTTCCGTTGCATTCTGACGATTTCCATGGTTTTGAGTATTTTGAGCTATAGGTTAATTAAATTCACTAAAGAGGTCATTTTGGGCATAATACTTGGAGGAACCTCTTAGTGTAATAGCTCATTGGAATCAGGAGGAACAACATTACAGGATAGGATGATTAGAAATGACATTCAGTGGCCAGGGAAGCCACAAGGAGAGATACAGTGTTTTTCAGAGGTAAAAAGGTTAATTAATAAAATGAAAGTCACTTTGGAGGGACAAGGTGAGCAAGAAGTATAAAGGAGAGGCAAGGGCCTCTATTCTCTCATTCACGTATGATTATCTTTTGATACCTGGCTTCTAGCTAGTGAGACCATATCTTGCGGGTTTTGAGGGTTTTGACTTAACAAACCCTAGAGGATGATTCGGTGGTGAAGCATTCAACCTAGCTTGTCCCAAGCTTGGTCTCGGGGATGCAGTACTCCCCCACACCATTCTAGTTCAGATCTACTCAGTTGCAGGAGGGTTCTACACTAGCCACAAGCACAGGAAGAGAGAGGGTGAACCATTGGCGGTTTCCAGCAAGGGGGGAAGAGAGAGGGCGAACCATTGGCGGTTTCCAGCAAGGGGGGTGCACCATTCATTGTGGGAAGTTCGTTCCAAGAGATTGGAAGGGCTTCTGCAGATTCTAACACCTGCGTTTTCACTGCAGGGTCTTGGCCATTAGATCTAATGCATTCCGGAGGAGTTTTATGTGCCATTTGATTTATTGGATGCATTGGACGAATTGGAGAGGAGGAGGGCATTTTTGAGATTCAGATCTATTCCGTGTGGAGGGGTTATACTTCAGATCGGACCTTGAGACTTCACCTAGTGACTTGCAGTGTCTCGATCTATCTTTCTGGAGAGTTGCAAAGCATTTGGAGGCCTCCTTCATTAGGGCTGAAATTGTAGGGTTTGACAGTATTCAACCTTCAGGAGGGCGCAACCCCACTTGGGAATTCAACATTTGGAGGAGCACCCCTTGGTATTTCGGTCTGAGATTTCAGGAGGGGATTCTACTCACCCCGATCTACAGTTTGGCATATACAACGGAGGGTTTGATGGCCTTTGACACTAGGGCCAAATTTGTTGAGGGTATTCAGCGTCCAATAGGGCGTGACCTATCCAGTTTGGGGGTTTAACACTTCATATGGCCCAAATCTTCTCTTCTATTGGTCTTCATGGTATATTCAGCCTTTGGAGGCTTGTAGTCTCTTCCTGGAGCATTTTGTAGCAGCTCTTAGTGTGTTTATTGGATCCATCTGTTGGTCATTTCATATTGGCCTCACTCTTGTATCAGGTTCTTGCTCATTATATTAATAAAGGTCAGATCTTTGCTATTGGTTCCATATTTGGTGTATCTTGTGTTTACATTGATTATATCTTCAGATCTCTGTGTGATAATTGAATCTAAACCCTAAGGCCGAATTTAAGAGGTCAATCTAAACCCAAAAGGCCACAACCAGAAAAAGTTTAAAAATCATGTAAAAACGTGATGTTCCTGGCATCTTGGCTTGGGAACATTACAGTGGTATCAGAGCTTAGATTCCCGCGAGCCTGAGGGATCTTCCATACGGCAAGATGGAGTCTAGAGATTTTGCTAAAGAGGTTGTACGTTATGAACGAGAATACTACGCCCATAGTGAGAGATTTAGGGATGATATAACTTTCCAATGGTGGGTAACCATAAACAATCCTTGGTGGAGCCAAGATGAGGTTACACATTAGGTCAACATAACAGAGGAAAGGAGAGCTATGGCAGCTAGATGGAAGGAAGAACAGAGTAACCCCACACCCGTTAGGAGCAGGCAACGTTGCTACAGTTGCAAAGTGCCTTGGGAACTAGATCATAGAAGTAGGGATAGAGGTAAGAAACACATTATTGAGGTACACTATGACAGTGATGATGAGGTGTGTGAGGATACAGAGCGAGAGATAGATGCTTATTTGGAGCAGTCCGATGATGTCAGTGACTCTTGCACAGAGGCTAGTGATTCTTGCACGCTTGAGGAGGATAGTGACCCTTGCACATTGGAGGAGCAGTGGGATGGACAAGATGATAGCACCTATGCTTCAACAGTCATATCACATACTGTTGATGACCTTACACCTCGGCAGAGTGGTGACACTAGTGAGGACTCACACATGTTAGCACCTACAGATGACGAGCTTCCTATGATGACCGTGACACATTTGTCATCATTTCAGACACCCATGATAGCCATGTCACATGAGGATATCAGTGGCATGTCAGATATGATGGAGGAGCCTTGTGTGAGGGATGCACACCATGGACATGTGGACCCACAGACCCAGGAGGAGAGACACGACTTGGAGACAGTGGACCTTATGCATGCCTACCAGGATGTGGAGATTGAGTTACCTCTTTTGGCGATTCCATTAGTCGAGTAGGTGAGAGAGACTCATAGTTAGATGGGACACTTACTTCCGGGACCATCCTGCAGTGATGAGGGTGTACCCCTTATTGGTTAGGATGACCATAGCACGTGTCTGGACACATCTATATGGGACCCAGCCGTAGATGATAGTAGCAGGGTGAGTGCACAAGAGGATACAACTGCTCATACCGGTTACAGTGTGATTTAGAGGGAGCTAGCAGTCGATGATGATATACAGTCACACATAGGAGGACCCAATAGCACAGTATATCATGGGCAGTTCAACACTTTATCTTCTGCAGAGAGTGTTGTTGGGGATTCCAGTGTTGGCACTAGTAGTGAGGGATATGAGGTGGCACCTCAGCATGACTTTGATCAGGAGTCACACTACTTGACAAGACAATTGAGAGTCAGTGAGGATATGAGCATGGCAACCACCAGGCGCAGTGATGACATGCATGCATTGATGGCAGATTACTGTTGGAGGGCATTAGTAGCACATGGTAGTTTAGGTGGGGGATTTTCCATGGGTGACTTTCATACTCTTAGGAAGAGAGTATCTGTGATGAGGACCGACTACCAACAGTTGTTGACTGACATGGACTTCCTATTGAGGATTGGTGAGAAGTGTCATGAGGCTCTGAGGGAGCAGGAGTTGGAGTTGGACAGACTTACTCAGGAGTTGGAGAGCACTCGAGGATTTTTGAGAGGCACATAGACAACCCTTTAAGAATCAAAGTCCAGATCAGAGGAGCTTCCTGAGGAGATTCGTCAGAGATCCACTTCATCTATCTTAGGGATACTCATATATGTTAGTTAGTCACATTGCCAAAGGGTGTTGGAGGTCTAGCAGAGGAGCACCAGTTGATGGAGGAGCAAGAGGAGTAGCCAAGATCACTGATGAGTATGGGGAGCTATGATCGGGAGGCGCAGGAGCTACCCTCTATGAGGATCTTTGAGACAGTCAAGCACTCACATATGCATAGGGACTCTAGAGCCAGGGATAGTTTTGAGGACACCTCCATTTTTGTTTCGAGAGTGGTTGACCCTTATGTAGAGGTTGATCCAGTAGTACACCCAGGATCTACGATGCAACATGAGTATACGAGAGACGACATGAGTATGCCAGAGCATACAGTGGTGAGTGATAGATCACAGAGACATGTCGAGATGTATGGTGGGATTCAGAGGGGTGTATTGCCTTGCATGGGGGAGACACACTTAGGGGAGCATGCAAATTTCACTCCGTTGCAGCATCACCTAGTTATGAGAGATCACCTTCACCGTATCGACGACTGAATGGGAGATGAAAGATGGAGGTTGGTTGACCAACAGTTGGAGGAGTTACTTCTGGTTTTACTGGATGGTTGGGATTCGATGATGACTACAAGTGAGTATTTATCATGGACACCGATGGACGAGCTTTTGGTTGAATCCTTGGGATTGACCAAAGCATGTGATGTTTTACAGTCCTACGGTCAGTTATAGATGTTTTTGTTAACCCTTCCTGACACTTTTATTGTAAACAACAAGGAGAGATAGACAATGGCTGAGGACATGGGGAATGGCTAGGCCGAGACCACCTGACATGAGTGCTTTTATTACATACAACAGGATAGAGGTGGATTGTCATATGCAACCAGTTGAGGCTTGGTGCATGATGATGAGCATCACAGGCTAGGGGATCGTAGACATCTCAGGGGATGTCACATCTACAGATTTTCAGGAGGATGAGCACGGAGGGCTTCCGACGATGATCAGTATGACACATGAGCAGTTAGCAGGGATTGGAAGTGATAAACTTCCAAGTCTGCCATGGGATCTGGGAGTTCGTCTTGTTAGCAGATTGTTTCACTTTATGATGACCTAGGTTGCGCCAGAGAGCCACATACTCCACCTTGGGTTGGTTTGGAGTGGGCTTGCAGGGACTTGTCCTATAGAGCAAGGCAGTTTCTCTCTCCTGATCATCATGATCAGGCATGGAGATGGTTGGGCAAGTACTACTTCGACAGAGAGATTTTTACAGATGCAGTTTTTGGACAGCAGATCCAATTGCCACAGGTATTTCAGCTTGAGGATCCAGGAGTGGAGGATCCAATATACAGGGAGCAGTCAGGCATGGTCAGCGTAGGGCAGTGCCTACATGGTGATCTTTGACAGAGACTAGCATGGGACGCCACAGGTATTTCAGCTTGAGGATCCAGGGGTGGAGGATCCAGGGGTGGAGGATCCAATATATATACAGGGAGCAGTCAGGCATGGTCAGCGTAGGGCAGTGCCAACATGGTGATCTTCGACAGAGACTAGCATGGGACCCATGGATTGTAGGGTTGAGCATTTCATTGACTGACAGGGGCGAGTGGACCTTTGCATGGGAAAGTTGTTCTGACTTTCCATTGAGCTTCCGTGTTGAGGAGAGCACATCACTGGAGGGTGTCTCATGGAGGTCTTGCAGTACCTCATTCTGGCATCAACATGTGCATTTGGTGGAGGTTGTGTTGATCTTGGTAGTATCTTGGAGGATGGACTCATTCAGGGATGAGGCCATGTGTCATGTGTAGGAGATTCACGGAGTTGATATATTTCAGGACTATGCTTCACAAGGTATTGCAGTTCATTTCCTGATATGGGACCCAGGGGGTGGAGTGTATGATAGTTCATCTTTGGATGGGACCTACTGTGTGTCCCACAGGTGGACATGGGACCCTGGTATTATGTTTGGATGGGTTCAGTTATTGCTTGAGGACAAGCAATATTCTTGCAGGGAGGACTGTAATGTCCCCACTTTGGGACATCAGGGTATTACATAGTGTTATGATGACCAGGGTAGCCAGTTGGAGATTATAGCGAGTACATGAGCTATTGAGGGATATTTTGGGGTCCGGCTTGCATCGCTCATCCTATTTCATCATTATGATCCATTCCGCACAGAGTGGCTTTGGGTCCATTGCATTCCGACGATTTCCATGGTTTTGAGTATTTTGAGCTATAGGTTAATTAAATTCACTAAAGAGGTCATTTTGGGCACAATACTTGGAGGAACCTCTTAGTGTAATAGCTCATTGGAATCGAGAGGAACAACACTACAGGATAGGATGATGAGAAGTGACTTTCAGTGGCCAGGGAAGCCACAAGGAGAGAGAAGGTGTTTTTTCAGAGGTAAAAAGGTTAATAAATTAATTAAAGTGATTTAATTAACTAATTAATAATTAATAAAATGAAAGTCACTTTGGAGGGACAAGGTGAGCAGGAAGTATAAAGGAGAGGCAAGGGCCTCTATTCTCTCATTCATGTATGATTATCTTTTGATACCTGGCTTCTAGCTAGTGAGCCCATATCTTGGGGGTTTTGAGGGTTTTGACTTAACAAACCCTAGAGGACGATTCGATGCTGAAACATTCCACCTAGCTTGTCCCAAGCTTGGTCTCGAGGATGCAATACTGCCCCACACCATTCTAGTTCAAATCTACTCAGTTGCAGGAAGGTTCTACACCAACCATAGGCACAGGAAGAGAGAGGGCAAACCATTGGGGGTTTCCAGCAAGGGGGGCGCACCATTCATTGTGGGAAGTTTGTTCCAAGAGATTGCCAGGG
Source organism: Picea abies (assembly GCA_900067695.1). Taxonomy (NCBI): domain Eukaryota; kingdom Viridiplantae; phylum Streptophyta; class Pinopsida; order Pinales; family Pinaceae; genus Picea; species Picea abies. The sequence goes on from CBVK0100020053.1 coordinate 23,420, forward strand.
CTTTTGCAGATTGTAGCACCTAGGTTTTCATTGCAGGGTCTTGGCCATTAGAACTAGTGCATTTTGAAGGAGTTTTATGTGCCATTTGATTTATTGGATGCATTGGACAAATTGGAGAGGAGGGCATTTTTGAGATTCGGATCTATTCAGTTTGGAGGGGTTATACTTCAGATCGGACCCTGATACTTCACCTAGTGACTTGCAGTGTTCCGATCTATCTTTCTGGAGAGTTTCAGAGCATTTGGAGGCCTCCTTCATCAGGGCCGAAATTGTAGGGTTTGACAATATTCAGGAGGGCACAACCCCACTTGGGGATTCAACATTTGGAGGAGCACCCCTTGGTATTTCGGTCTGAGATTTCAGGAGGGGATTCTACTCACTCTGATCTACAGTTTGGCATATTCATCGGAGGGTTTGATGGCATTTGACACCAGGGACGAATTTGTTGAGGGTATTCAACTTCCAACAGGCCGTGACCTATCCATTTTGGGGGTTTAGCTGTTCATACGACCCGGATCTTCTCTTGTATTGGTCTTCATGGTATATTCAGCATTTGGAGGCTTGTAGTCTCTTCTTGGAGCTTTTTGTAGCATCTCTTAGTGTGTTTTTTGATCCATCTGTTGGTCATTTCAGACCGGCCTCACTCTTGTATCAAGTTCTTGCTCATTATATTAATAAAGGTCAGGTCTTTGCTATTGGTTCCATATAAAAATTTGGTGTATCTTGTGTTTCCATTGATTATATCTTCAGATCTATGTCTGATAATTGAATCTATACCCTAAGTCCGGATTTAAGTGGTCAACCTGCAAGTAAACACTCAAACATAAGTAAATCAACAAAGTGTTTGGCGAAATGCCACAACCATAAAAAGTTTAAAAATCATGCAAAAACGTGATGTTCCTGGCATCTTGGCTTGGGAACATTACAAGGAGGCCTTGACATCATCTCTATCTTTCTCTCTCTTTTGTCCAACACGAAGATCTACAGTCTCGGATCATACCTCTGTATATTTATACTACTGTTCTATCTTTTGGGTTTGTTTGATCAGATTTAGATATTCAGTTAGCTAGATGCTTACTTATGATGTACTATTTTTGCTTTTTTCCCCTTTTGCTCTTAACATTTATAGGAGTTGCTTTTGCACTCCTACATTGTACTCACACTTGACATATCCTTTAGTCCAATTGACCTAATCTTTTGGTCACTTGTTGGACATTATTAGAATTATCTTATCTTATCTTGCATCATTGCATAGGGTATCATAATTGATTCATACCTTGATGTATATTTAATAAGGCTTAAAGGATTGAAAATAAAACTAAATTTTTTTTGATTAAAAAGTCAACCTTTATCCATCATGTCCTCTTACCAGCACCTGCCCTCTTCATTTGATGCCTATAATATTATAGAAAAACAGGAAGTGTATCTCCACAATTAGATATTGTTCTTTTACTATAACTAGACTATGGTTTGAACTGGTTCACTTCAGGATCTGTATTTTGAAGCATATAATTCACAAACAAAAAACATTCTCCTTCAAGTGGTTCCTCCACAAGTAGAGATAATTCTCCCATTCAATTCACATTTAGAAGCACGACTTGCAATCTACAGAAGTTTCAAAGTTGTTTACTACTGTTTGTGTACTCTTTCTTTTTTTCTTGATAAATTTCAAAGTTGCTTGTTCTAGTTTGTGCACTGTTTCTTGTCTTTTTGGGGATTATATATCAACTATTGTCATGAGACTTCCAAGACTTTGGCTAGATTTTGCACTTCAATTTATTTATAAATTATGTATTATGATTCTGCATTTAATACTCTGCACTATTTGTTCCTTCTTGCCTTGTTCTGTAAATTCCTTAATCAGTCGTACTAAGTCTTTTTGTAGCATTTGGATTGACATGTGGGCTCTTTTTAAGGTGGCACAAATCAGGTTATCCGTCTGCACTGCTGTATAGTTCAACATTCTGACTGTACAGCTTTTAACAATAAGCACCTTATAGAGTCTACTTAATTCGTTTCATTTTAAGGCTCTTTCTGTGTAACCTTGACTTGTAAGTATAGCATGAAACTAAAAGCATTGAAGGAAGATCGTTACCTAAAAGCTGATTGGTGTGCAGAAACTGAACTGGTCCAGGCTCCATTCTTTTGATTTTTGTCTATATGTATTTTGTGCGAATTTGCTTTTTGTTCTGTATTTGTTTGCAGCTAGTCTTTGTATTATATTTTTCTATTTGCCATGGGCTGTAATTCATAGCAGACTATGTTTGAGTGATATTAAACGGATCATTATGTCTGTTGTGCAAACACTTTGTGCTTATATAAGTATAACTTCTCGTAATGCTAAATAAATTCTTATAATAATATTTTCTGTGATTTCAAATTCTTTCGATGTTCTGTTTGCCTTATACACCTGCTCTGGTTTTTCTTTTTTCTAGAGCTAGAGATTTTGCTCACATTTGTATTCTTTGAAATATAAAATGACAGACATAGTAAATGATTAACAACTGTATTTTTTATGCAAGCAAGATGTCTCATAACTATAATTGTATAGTTATATTTCCAGTATGGAGTTCCTAATCTCTTGTAATATTATATTAGTAAAAGGTTGTATATGAAGCATTTAAATCTGAGTCTGTGCTGCTGTTAGGTTGGTTTAACTATTGCTGCACGGATATATGATCTTGATGCGGAGGCTCCATTCAAAACATCGGATATATTGGACATGCATGCAGTAGCAAAGCACTCTGCCCCGGTTTGTGCCGATGCTCGTGATCTTATAGAAACTGGGAAACTTCAGTTAGCAGAGGTGTGCTATTTTTTCAAATTGCAATAAACTTGCACCTCTTTGTTAAGAATGCATATTTTTAAGTTTTGCATTGAAATTTCTTCCCCTTACAGACAAGTGCATATTTTACATTTTCTGGTGTAATCAAGAATCCCTAGGATATTGCATTGAATTTGTGGACATTTTTCCTGTATGTTAGGGGAGGCTTAATGAGGCATACGAGTTGTTCTCTGAAGCATTTGCAATTCTTCAACAGGTTTGTATGGCCTTTCTATGGCGTAATTTTACTAGAATCAGTTACAATATATTTTCTTTGGTCTGTAAGCTATATATATTTATTAGACTAGAATTTAAGGTTTTATCTAACATTTTTTTATAAATCCAGGTTTCTGGTCCTATGCATCGAGAGGTGGCAAATTGTTGCCGGTACTTTTCTTTCCTTTTGTCTTTCGCTGGGCATATATGAAATGGCATAGTTATTAGTTAGTGTTTATTTGTGCTATGACCTGAGAAGAAAGAATCATCGAAGGGTGGGATCGAACCCATGTGATATTATGGATGTTTGAAAATTCTCGTTAGATGTTATGGTCGCATTGTTATGGATGTTGGAAAATTCTCATTAGATGTTTTTTGCTGGAATCCTGGAATCCACAGCTAAACCAGTATTAGTCTTATTTTTTTACTGAGAATTTTGACTTTTGAATTCTTGATATTCTGATCATTAAACAGAAGAAAGATGTAATGAAAAGCAGTTCATTCCCGGTCTTCATATGTATCATCTCCTTCCTGGTCTTCGTATGTATCATCTCCTGTTTTGTCTTTAGCATCTAGGCCATCTGTGAATTGTATATATATATATATATATAATTTATCAATGTATAAAGTGATACCAATGAGTTCCATTAATGATTGAAATGCTGCTGCTTATTGCACTGCAGTCATCATTGGGATTCAGTAAAGGCATGAGCAAAATCTTCTTGTATATAAAACATACATGATGAGCATTCTAAAAAAATATTAATATTTTCCAATATTAATATTCTCTCATTGCATATTAGAATATAGTATATCCAGTAACATCTTTTAGTATATACTCCACTTCATATTTGGACCATCATGAATTATAGCATACCTCTTTGCATGTAACATATTAATATTTTCTAATATTAATATGTTCTCATTGCATATTGGAATATACTATATCCAGTGACATCTTTTATCATATACTCCATCACTTTGTATTTGAACCATCATTAATTATAGCATACCTCTTTGCATGTAACATTATATCACATTAGAAGATTCCTCATTGCACCTGAAAGGAGAAGGGTTCTGTATTTAAAGAACCTCATCTTTCATGTACATTCCGAGTTTTTGGAATACCATGCTATGCATTTACCTTTGCACATGTCATTTTATGTATCGAACATTGATGACGGGGTTGCTTTTTCACATGTTTATCTTTTTAGCTTTCGAGGTTACTCCAAAATTGTTTACACCATGCTTGGAGGTGCTTCATGTGATGTGGGGTGCATGGTGTGTTGACTACTCTTGGTTGTATTGTGATTGACATACACATTGAAGACAACTTACTCATGGATTGCTATGCTTACTCATGGTGGTGCTTATGTGGTGCACTTTCTTAGGAGGTTGGAGACCTAGGTGGCTCGGTGGTATTTTTCATGAGGGTTGGTTGCCTGCTTGGTAGGATGAGTCACCTTGGAGGAGGAGAGTTGCACATCTTGTAGGAGGGTGTTGAGCCCTAGGTGGCATAGGGACACTTGGTTTTCTTAACAAATGAAAAGTCATGTCTTAACAAAAGGACACACCTCTTAGTGAAAAGGCACCCTCGCTTAGGTATTTATATGGGGCCTGTTGACCACCTATTTCAACTAGGGGGTCAACTCCATGTGCCATGCAGATGTGTCTTTGATGGTGCAACCAAGTTGAAGACTTTCTGGTTCTACAAGGCAATTTTTGCCCACAACACTTCTTCTTGAGCACCCAACAAACATTTTGGCCAAAGCAGTAAGAGTCTAGGAGTAGACACATAGTTTAGGCTTGTGCCACAACACCTTAAGCCCCCTAATTGAAGAGAGACCTTAAAATTAATCTAAAATCTATCTACTACACTTCACAACATTTGCACTTTACTTTTCAACATTTTTTAGTTGTGCAAACCTTGTTGTTCAAGGTCTTTTCTCATGCTTATTGTTTAATTCATTAGTACTTTTCATTTCCAAGCATTTAATTTCAAGTTTGGCACTTTACTTTGAAGTTCATTATTGTTTAAAGTTGTTTATCTGTTCAAGGGAAAATTACTCTCAAGTTGCGCACCATCCCTTTGGGGCATTTGCTAGTAGTTCCCCCCTTGCATCAGAAGTTGCGCACTTGCTCTCTTTGGGCTCTTTTATCTACTTGAGTTGCGCACTTACCTTTTCTAAGCTTTTCCAGGGTACATGTTTCATGGTTAGTTAGTTGTCTCTTGTTCATTGGAAATAGTTGATTACTTGTTGTATATCTCTCTAACTCCTTTTGTTCTTGTCTATATTGTAACTTACATTTCCATTTGTATATTTGTCATAGCTTCATTTCATTTGTAACTTATTGTAGTGTTTCTCTTTTGTAATTAAATCACTTAGGTCTTTGTAATTCTTTTGTATAAACTTAGTTGACCCCTTGCCCAATCTTTAGGCACTAGTATTAGTTGCCCTTTAGGGGAAAGGTTTTGTCTGTCATTGAAATTGTGCATTTGCATTGTTGCTTGCCATATAGTTTAGATTTCCCGCTAACTTAACAAAACTAAAATCAACTCCTAGAATTCACTAAACAACTCACATAGTAAATAGGGTCTACCCCTCTTGGCTTCCCTAGGAGTAAGCCTAGATGGAAGAAGTCCAAATCGAGGTGACTAGTGGGTTTGGACTTAGGCATTGTGCCTCCAAGGACACACCAAGTGGATTGAGACTTTTCCATGTTTGTAGGTGTGTACAAGGACGACAACAAGGCCCTCATTTTTAATCATATCATATTCAATCTCTCATATTTTATATATAATATTTTATCCTAAATGGATTTCTTTATTTTATTCCAAATATTTTGGGTATTCCATGTATGAACCTGCTTGGTTCGTCACAAGGGGTAACTCAACGTCGTGGCTATGAATGAGAGTTAGAAGCTCAAGAACTAAGAAGTCGCGATTGTTTCACTATCACCAAACGTTTTGTTGCACAATAACCTTGGATGTTGGCTTCAAGTAGGTGTGCAGTGAGTGTTTCATAGAGTTGTTCATTGTATTCAAGGTTTGAAATTTCATAAAGTGCAGAGAAAAGGTGCAATTGGTCTCTAGATTTCCGTATCAATATAGTTTGAAACCACCATTGGGATTGGAGTCCACGTCAAAGGGTTGAATTGTTCCTAGGAAGCACATATCAAATAGCACAAGAAGCATATCATGATGTGAAGTATTCCTATGGAAAGTTTATTGGTTGAATAACAAAGTATTCGAGACAAAAAGTTAGGACATGATGTGTTTCCAAAGTCAACTATCGTAGTTTCTTCGATTATTTCAAGGTTGATGCATTTCAGTGGGGTGACTTGTAATATACCTAATTTAGTACATTACCATATTAAATATTAATTGATATTATTGTATATGAGTAGTTAAGATGCTAGGGTCACTACCCTTCATTGTGGTTGCTCCTCTTTGAGGCTATATAAACCCAAACCATTCATTCGATGTAATAATCTTTCCCTCATATATATATATATATTATTTTAGGGTTCTCGTCTTTTATTTGTGATGGCTGTATGTAATGATCGTCAAATCCATTACGAAGGTAATTGCAAATTTGCAGAGGTATATTTATTAGGGAAGGATAACATAGATGGTGGCAAAATTTGTTTCCAACTTTCCCAGTTGTATCATGTAAAAGCCAACAAGTCAAGCGTTTAAGCAAGTCAATATCATTGCTTGTCCCAATCTCATCAAAGTCATTTTAATTGACTTCCGCAAAGGTTTATTGACAACCAACAAGGGCAACGACTACCTCATGGTAGTAGTGAATCTCTTCAATAAAATGGAATCTTGATACCATGCAAGAATACAATTACAACATAGGTTGTTCAATTTTTTTCTTTGACAAAGTTTGGATGCATTTTGATTTACCATCATCGTTCATCTCCAATCATGACAAAGAATTCTTAAGCTATATCCAACAAGCCTTGTTGGAATTGTTGGACACTAAATTAAAGAAGACTACTCGCTTCCATCCATAAACAAATGGACAAACTTAGGTATTAAATCACACCATTGTTTGATTGTTGTGAATACTTAAACATTGACATCCAAAGACTTGGTTGGCAACATCTTGTATGTGCATAATGATTATAATCATGTAGGGGACAACACGACAGTTCACCATTTGAGGTGAGCCGTGGATTTTTCCCCTAGGATCCATTAGCTAATTTTCTTCTTATTGTTGAGGCAACAATGATGAGGGAGTTGCTGTTCATGGAAAACCACTCAGGTTCATTAATCACATTTGGAAAATCAACGATCAAGTTCATGAAACTTTGCAGAAGAGTTAGTAGAAGCAAAAGACTAGAAATATTTAGCACCATGTAGATCATCAATTCCACACAAGGGGCTTGGTGTATATTAAGAGAGAGCCCTTTGAGGATAAAGACAAAAATCTCAAATGGATAAGCTATGGACCATACACAATCATCAAACAGAATGGAGAGCTCAGAGAACACATTTAAGTTGGTTTTTCCATCATAAATGTGTGTCTCAGATGAAGGGTAGTATGTTTCAGCACTTCTTGAAGTGCTCGTCGGGGAAGTTGGCCTAGAGTTAGAAGAAGGCATTGTACTTGTAGTGAATCTAAAAGACAATAATAATAATAATAAATTGAAGGACATGTCTGTCATGACTAATTAATGCATACAAGTATACCATCTCAAGGCTCGTTGTATAAAATAATCTCATTCATTCATTTATCAATTATATGTATTATTCATCCTATATGCATTTCAACTGTCCTTTTTTATGTTTGCTATTCTGTAAATCAACTATTCATTACATCGGTATCAAAGCCCCTTCTCGGGCACCTCTGCTGATTCTGGCTTTTGGCCACACATTTTATCAGAGTTTCTCTTATTCCAGGTTTTTGACTACAACCATCCCTTGTCCAATTAAAGTTCAGAATTATATGGAAGAAAAAATAATTCCACTACAAATTCAAAGAAAACCAGAAAATTACAAGAGTACAATGCAGTTGCTAAGATAAATAAATAAGATTACATTGCTGGAAATTAAATTGAAGGGATATCTACACTAGTTAAATTCAGGAGAAGTGCCAAAAAGATCTTTTGATCTATGACAGTTCTACATTAATACAAAAACATTTTCCTATCAATCACTGCTGGAAGCGACAATATGCAGTAGAAGCAGACCTATCGGTGAACAGAATAAATTAAGGAGGCATGCCAATTAGGGCAATTGCTGTCTAGAAGAAAAAAAATTGGTATAGCATCTGAAGACTCCTATAAATTGATGCAGCTGCCACGAGAATCAGAGGACAATTGATGCCCAGCTACCACAAGAATCAGAGGACAATTGATGCACAGCTGCCACAAGAATCAGAGGACAATTTATGCAGCCACCACAACAATCAGAAGACAAGAGATCATCTGCCATATTATGCTAGGTGCCATTTGTCAAAACATATACCCAATACTGGAAGAAGTGACAGCCATCACATAGAGTTGCCATTATGAAGATAGAACTAGCCGTTGTTGGACACAACTATTAATGATCATGAGAAGATTCTGTTTGTTATCGGATTAGGCGCCAAAGCAAAGGGAATATCTTTGTGGTCAATGATGTGTTGCAGATTGGCATAATAGTAAATGTAACAGTGGTGGACTGATTGGCATTACATTTCATGCATAACTGCCATGAAAATCGAGTCATCAACCATCGTGAGTCATGACAGTTCAAATTGGGCCATTGTTCTGACCAGTGTTACCAACATCGCGATATTATCGCTGTTTTGAAGGTCGGAAAATAGTGTGATAATATCGCGAGTCGATTGAAAATGTCACAGGGCCACGGAAAGTGATGAATTCAAAGTCAATTTTTGGGTTTTAAAGTGTCATTTTGCAAACAGAGTGTGGGGTTTGGAGAGCAAAGGAGCAAGAGGCAAGCAAGAGATGAAAACTTAGTTTTTTTTGTCATTTTGCAGACATAAGAGGCTAGTAATATACTAATTAATGGTAATATTAAATTCTTTATCTTCCATTTTCATACTTTTACTTAAATTTTTAACATTACCATTAATTGTTTCAGGATGTTTGAGAGTGGTTCCAACCTTATTGGACTTCATATGGAGAAAATAGAAGTTTAGTTCCCTTTCACAATTCAACAGACTTAATGGTTTTCGAGATTTCAAGATTGGCATTATTGCAACATTTCCACTAGATTCGATCGTGTATGAGGGTATGGAACTGGCATTTAGACAAGAGCACCAAGCCCTCTATGTACCTCGATATTGGTGGCATTGATTGTTGAACTCTTTTATCATGACCCTAGTAAAAATGTACCCTTAACTCAAGTAAAATCACTTTTTTTTCCTTAGGAAAAAAATATAACTTTTATTAAGAGAAATAAAAATTACATGAATAATGCATGCATAAACAAGCATTTAGTCGAAAATACCTTTCATCCCGAGAGGAGGAAAGAAACAAAGAATGGCCCTGTAAAAGCGGCCACAAACCATAGGTTATCCTCAAAATCAAACCATAAGAAAACCGTAGCCATGAAAAAGCAGCAAAGACAGACCCCGGACATAACCTGGATGAACCAGGCCAGAGAGGCAAATAATCCCCAAAAGTTCCAGAGCTGGAGGGGAAAAACAAGGAGTCTTGCATCCATAGAAGAGAAGAAACCAGAAGGTGCCCCAAAAAGGATCTCAAAGTGTTGACCAAGAGCAACAAATCAACACTGCACTCCCAGAAGGACCTCAAAGCTTTGACTCAAGACACCAAAGAAGAACAATAACCCCAACATCCGCTACACAAAACTACAGAGCCCACGAGGAGCGCAGGGACTCCCTAACCATCAAAGCAACAGAGAGAACCCTGACTTTGCATCAAGCCCTGAACAATCCTGAATTAGTGAAAATGGCCTGAAACCTCCATGAACACCCATGGCAACACCAACATTTGACCGAGACCGAGAGTAAAACAAATCAACTATCAATAGACCAGATCTGGATCATTTAAAGGAAAAAAACCGTCGAAAGGCTCCAAATCAAGAATAAAACACCCAGATCTAATCATCAGACCAAAAGAAGCATAGAAACCTAAAAAAAAACCAGATCCGCCCACTGGAAGGCGCAACCTTCAACAAAGAGCGAGGATCAAACAATCCCCACCCCGAAAGAGCTTCTTGAAGCATCAGATCCACTCTGAAACACCATAGAAACCGTGGCTAGTGCCTGCATGAACCCTGACACATTCGAACAACTGAAGAAAAAACAGATATCCAATGATCGCCTCATCGAAAAAAAACGTGTGCACTCTAGAGAAAACAAGACCGAGGCCGCCTTGGCACCACCACCACAGAGAAGAGGATTACAGGCAAGAAATCGAAGCAGAAAGGGAGAGGGGTCTACGGCTGAGGAAACCCTAGCCACAGACCCCTTCAGTGATGGCCTACAATTTTACCTGCTTTACTTTTCTCTAACACTGAACTCAAGTAAAATCACTTATTAGGCATGTTAAGCTTTTTCTATCTTACTTAAATGCTTAAAGGGTGACATTGATGATGAGGATCCTAATATAGGCGATGATTTTGATATGTAGTTATTTGTTGTAGCATGATTTTTTTTGGACTCTAGAGGCCATTTACAACCTCTTTGTTGATGTATTTTGGTCTAGAGATGGATTGCACTCGGTGCTATTTTGGTTATATGCACCCTTACTTGCTATTTACATGAGAAACTTTGCATATTTGTGTGTAATGGTTTGGATTCATATGGATGTGCATGAATATATCTTCACGGACTCCAACAGAGCGAGTTGTACTTGGCAGTAGCACCAGTGGAGGACACCAGAATCTAGCTCCCGCTTCTTCTACAGTACATCAGAGTCCAATGCCAACCCCAGGACCTTCTTTCTCTAAAGGAAAATCCATTTGTAGAGCCACCACTTTTTCTCGTAAAAGGGGAAGAGGGAATTAGTAGTTTATTTATCTGATTTCATTGTAGATGACTCATGATGATGAGGATACACTTATTATATTTTTTGATGATATTTTGAGGCTTTAGAGTCGGGACATGATTCAGTGTTGATTTGTGATGTATTCGAGTTTACTAGACATCTTGTATATCAGTTCTCTTTTCATTTTTATGTGGAAATGCATTTATTTGATGTTGTTGATGCTTTAGATACTAAAAAAATTGAAAAAAATGAATATTTTTGTATTTTTTCGTTCTTACGACATTTTTCAATATTTTCTCTGATGTTGCCGATCTTTTCATTTTTGGACCCTCGGTGATATTTTACCGATGCCGATGTTTACAACACTGGTTTTGAATCTGTCACAATTCTCAATCAATCAAGAAGCTGCCACCTTTCTCAAGCAATTGTAGGTCATCATTTGAAGCTGCCAGGTTTCATATGAATGCTGCCACCATTCTCAATCAATCGTGACAAATGGATAAAGTTGGCAAAAAAATGATTGTTAATAAGGTTGATCAAATTAATAATCGTGCATTATTGTCCTCTGATTTGATAAAATCTTATTAGGAATATAAAAAGGTGACTTCAAGAAGAAAACAAATCAAGTGAATAAAAAGGTGAAAGGGTACACTTCAAAGAAAGTGCCAAGTCCTAAGTGGAGTTGCTGCGATATTTTCTTCTCTTTCTTAGTATTGCTGAAAATAGCAAGGAACTCTTATGAAAACCATGACATTGACTACAAAAGCAAGCAATGACTCACTCATAGCATTTGTAAAAAATCACTTTTGAAATCGATGTGAAGAATTAACAAACAAGTTACAAAAATGTAGAGGAGAAAAAGGGCACTTCAACAATGAACTTTATCATTTAAGATGCAAGGCGGCTAAATATGAGCAAAATGATTGATTAATGCTACAACCAATTAAAGATCTCAGGAAGAAATTTGACAAGGAATTATCAGAGAAAGATGAAGAAAATTCTCATTTAAAGAACTATAATCAAAGTTTGCTTGCACAAATCAAGAGGTTGAAGAACGAGAAAAAGTCACAACAAGAAAAGTTGGAACAATTCACCAGCAATGATTCAATGGTCGATCAAGAAACAATTACTGACCCAATTGACATAGAGAAGTTGTCAGACATAAACATCCAAACATTGGAGAAGGAACTAATAGAGATCTAGTGGACATTGAAAATATAAAAAAGATGCCTTTTCGTAATCCTAATTATGGTAGTCATTGTATTATTCAATAAACTAACAAAATATGACATCAATATAAAATACTAAATGACTATCCTAGTAATTTGGAAAGAAGCTCAGTGGTGGAATCTTATCATCCTGGAAATCACCGAGGTTGTCGCCACACAATTTTGTAGAAAATCAAATTAGGGTTGTCCGACCCTTTCACAATTCAACAATAACAATTCTTCTAAGTGCTTTGTCACTCATATCGTCCCATGCCTTCACCCTTCACAACTTCAAGAATGGAGAATCATGAGAAGGCATTGGAAGCCAAAACAAAGACAATGTAGTGAATATAAAATACAATAATAATAATAATAATAATAATCATAATAAATTAAAGGACATAATAGAGGCAATGCTATGAATATAAAATACATTAGTAGTAGAATAATAATAACAATAATAATAAATTAAAGGACATAACCTAACTAAGGTACACAACCCTTCACCTTCTTGTCTAGTCAATGCATATAAGTACACTATCAGAAGGTTCATTGTATAAAATATATCTCATTCATTCATTTATCAGTTATATATATTATTCATCCTATATGGATTTCAACTCTTTGTCCTCATGTTGGATATTTTGTTAATGAACTATTGTTCATTATAGCAGTACGGTGTAAAGAATTGGTAATTAAACAAGGAAACACCCAAGTTTATCAAATCGATGTCAAGAACAATCATTCTAGGTCAACAAATGACACAACTTAGAGTGAATCCAAATCGAGAATTTAAGACACATGAAGTATTTACGTACTAATAGAAATTCATCATCATGGTCAAGTACTTTAAGGGAAGGACAAATAAGATTAAAGATCTCTTTTCAAGAGCACTAGCAATTGGATTGATAGTATTTTTACAACTCCAACAATTTAGATTCAACAAATTCAAGCTACATTGTTGAGACTTTGGAAAGGTTCATTCAATTGTGTAGAATATTGTGACACGACAAGCTAAGGAGCTTGATGCTTTCCTATTGAAGGGTGATAGAATATTCTAAAATGTCATTTATGTATCATTCTTATTTTCTTGCAAGATAATGTGTTATTTAAAAAAATCTATATATCTATAAATTTTTATCTTTTATATAGCGTGTTTCCCCCATGTACCCATTTTTTTTTTGGGGGGGGGGGTCATGTTTCCAGGTGTTCCCATTTCAGAAACTTGTACATGTTTACACATTTTGTACAACTTATGAGGTGTGCCTTGAATTCTTTCCCAAGTATTCATTAGCCATTTTGGGTACCATTATTGTGGCAACGATAATGAAGGATGTTGTTGAGCATGGGAAAGCACTTGGGTTCATCAATTAGACTTAGAAAATCCATAATAATGTCCGTGAAATTTTGTGGTAAAGTTAGTTTAAACATAAGACTAGGCATATTAACACCATGTAGATCAATGTCTACATGCATGAGATATAATTTATTATTTGGGTTTATCTTAAAAAATAGTGTTCAAGGGGAAATATAGAAAGGTTGAACAACTCAGATATGGTTGATACATCATCATAAAACTGATTTAGAATTGCCATCATGAATGGGGATCCACCCAATGTTAAACAAAAACCATCTAAAGCTCTACAATCCATCAATGTTGGACAATGATGAAGGGCCATGTCTCAAAGATCTTGTAGTGGAACTTGGCATAGAGTTTGGAGGAGACACTATTCTATAGCGAAAACAATGAGTGATCAAATAGTAATCAAATAGGGAACAATACAATGGGGACAAATAACTCCTAAGAGGGGGGTCTGATCTTGGAGGAAATTAGAAGTTAACCTAGTCAAGACAGTTTAGATTCAAGTCGAGGAGAGACTCGACAATAATTTGTCTCATTATGAGTGTGTGCAAAATTGGTTATTGCTTTATCAGAGCAATTTGCATGTAAGTGAATAGTGCATGCCGTGCATTATAGTGACCAACCTTATGTAGTTTTAGACAAGTAGACATGCTACATTGTGTGATGCGCTAAAGGATCGGTTGTGTCATATGACGCTGTGATTCTATGATATGTTTCTCTTTTAGCGACAATCATGTCACACTATCTACTTCATTGTCACATGTGTCACACCATAAGTACATGGAGCGCACTCTCGCAAGTGACAACTCAGTGTTAGTTCACACAAAATTCCAATGGTCACGATAGAATGTCTTACATTTTTTGTATTGGTTATGAAGAAATGTGAGACAAAATACTTTGTCTTTCCTAGCTATATTATTTATTCTTGTTATAACATTGTAAATGGGATGCTTAGTTGCTTGGTTGATTAGTTTCTTAGAATTTTCATGATGTGGATATCACTTACCATACATTCTCTATTAAGGAAATTTAGAGTTGACTTATTGGCTTAACACTTTCATAAAAAATTGAATTAATGTTGCATATGGATCACTATATTATAAATTATTATGCATATATTTTATATGCATACATTATAATAATACTATATGTATAATCAAACACACCAAAACGTGGGAATTTTTCTCCTTCTATTGTGGTAAAAACCTACAAATAGCTTTGTTGGGAATGTCAATGTGAAAACAATGAAATAATGCTTTACATTTTTTGTGTTTTTCATTGGTTGTTGTTTCTCTAGAGTTTTGACCTAGGCAAGGAAACAAGTTGAAAATTAAGTTGTTTTTGAAATGCCCTTGAAAACCCTTGGGAAATTTCTCTAGGCATTTACAGAAAATGGAAACTTCTAGGAGACATTCTGTAGCCATTTCCTGGATGTTTCATATTATTTACTCTATTTCAGGGAAAATTTTAAGTATCCATACTTTTCTTATAAGTATAGAAAACTTGGCGAATCATACTAGTTCTTAAAATGCCAACTATAAAATGCTTGGTGATATTGTTGTAAAAGCATTTGAATTATCAGGGCTTTAATATTTAGATAGACAAGGCCTTTCAGGGTATTATTTAAGATTGCTACTTTTCTTTGTATTGTAGTCTTTGTTTTGTAATATATATTTTAAAATTTTTTAACTTTTATATTTTAAGTTTTTTTAAATACTATTGTTGTCAATGCCCCCCTGTCTGTTGGAAATTTTGGCTTACTTTCTAGTTGTCTTTGAAACCTATCTCCCCGTCCTTGAAACTAGGTGCAATATACATATATATGTATATTGCACACACACACACACAGGTACCCACACACAAACATGTGTGTGTGTGTGCTTTTATCCATGAAAATTCTCGTGGGATCCCCCCTCTTCTCCATAGTATCGAAATGGAGGATGACCCATCTGCCAACCACAATAGTTTCTAGTATCCCCAAGTGACTAGAGCAAATCTGGAACTGTGACCTATGGCCTCCTTGTTGGCGACATGCCTTGGATAGATGGTTTAGTCGATTGAGCTAACCAATTTAGAATATATATATATATCCGTATCCTTTACTAGGATATAGATATAGATCCGCTAGATTTTTGAAAAGCTAGGATCTGGATACAACGAGGATACGTCAAGTACACAAATATATAATAATATTTTTTAAATAAAAAAAATTCAAAGTTCAGAATCAAAACATTCATGAATAACAACATTATAATTGAAATCATTTATAATCTGAACATTGAAATGATGAATCTTGCCTATACAAAAAGGATAATACTATTATTCAGAGACGTCGAGGATCATAATAGTAAATACAAAAATGAGTGTCGCATGAATGATCACTCTACTAATGTGATAATGTAGAGTAGTTCTAACTACATATCCTGAAATAGGTCTACATCCTCATCATTTGCATATTGCAACTCTACATCATGAATAGACGACATGGGGACTAAGAATGTTATAAGTTGCAATAGAAGGATGAACTGGTGGTGTAATATCCTCAAGTAGGTTAAGATGAGTCATGCATTCAATGTCATGTTTAAGTCAGATATCTCAGCCTCCACATCCCACTTCCTGCTCGGACCTTTCTTCGACTCTGGAGTATTATGTGATAGAAAGCAGAGGTTGGATTGAACATACACAAAATCTTTAGCCTTTGTTGCTCCCAGTCTGTTTCGCTTTACCAAATGGATGAAGCCATATGTGCTCCAATTCCTCTTAGTTGATGAGGAACTGACAACCTGTGACAACAACCTTGTGGCAAGAGTTGAGAGATGAACACTGTTCCCGCCATGGAAGCCCCACCAAGTAATAGGATCCATATGTCCGCTATCATCCATGGCTAGTGGATCTAAAAAGTTACCAGTGGATTGTACAAATGCTCCAAATTCCCCACTTACATTACAATTCCCACATCCCTATAGACTTTCCTCAAAGCTATCTTATATCCCTGTACCACTTCAGAATCCTTGTTTAGGGCCATTTTGCTAGGTAAAGACAAAATTTTGGAATGATAGTATTTGGGGTGTAGTGCATAGGCCAAAATGTGTAATGGCGTGGTCATTTTGTTCCACCTTTTGGTAACTATTTCCTTCACTTCATTGTAAAATACTTCAAAGTGGTCACTTTCACTTGCCCTGATAATTTCCCTTATCTTCTCCAACATACTATCTATGTTTTCATACACTTCCCCCAAGCAAGGCATATCTATGTCAAATGTCTTGATCATCGTTAGGATTTGTTTTGTAAAATGTAGAAGGTATTGGACCTTGTCCCACCATGCATCATCAAGAATGATAGACTTGATTCTTTGTCATCTATTAGAAGTGGAAGTCCTCCACGATTCCCAAAGAGGATTGATGACCATCACCTGCAATGCTTGTCTGACCTCCACAAACCTCTTTATGACTAGAGTGTGGGAGGCAAATCGGGTTTCAACAGCCTACATAAGTTTTGAGAAGTCAAATCTCAAATAAAAGATCGTATACAATCAAAATTAAGAATTCATAATGCAAATAACATTGATTAAAACGAGAGTACCTTCAGTAGCTCCAATCTTGCAAAACCCCTACATATAGCTTGGGACATAGAATGATTGGTGATAAACATTTGTATTTCTTTTGATGCTACATATATTTTGTTGATCCACTCAATCTCGCCAATCTTGGTAAGCACAAGGTTCAATGAATGTGTTGCGCATGGAGTTCAAAATATGTGATTGGTGAGATCGGAAGAGTATTGGACCTTGTCCCACCATGCATCATCAAGAATGATAGACTTGATTCTTTGTCATCTATTAGAAGTGGAAGTCCTCCACGATTCCCAAAGAGGATTGATGACCATCACCTGCAATGCTTGTCTGACCTCCACAAACCTCTTTATGACTAGAGTGTGGGAGGCAAATCGGGTTTCAACAGCCTACATAAGTTTTGAGAAGTCAAATCTCAAATAAAAGATCGTATACAATCAAAATTAAGAATTCATAATGCAAATAACATTGATTAAAACGAGAGTACCTTCAGTAGCTCCAATCTTGCAAAACCCCTACATATAGCTTGGGACATAGAATGATTGGTGATAAACATTTGTATTTCTTTTGATGCTACATATATTTTGTTGATCCACTCAATCTCGCCAATCTTGGTAAGCACAAGGTTCAATGAATGTGTTGCGCATGGAGTTCAAAATATGTGATTGTACTGGCTCTCCACAATCAAGCCTGCAACTCTAGAAACTTGTGCGTGGTCTGTGATGACTTGGACATAATTCTGTGACTCCACACTTTCTATTGCATCAATTAGAATTGTGGAGATGAATTTTGCATCTTTCTCCACTCCACCGGAATCAATAGCCTTCAAAAACATTGCCCCTGGGGGCATATTGCAATAACATTGATCAAAGGGCGATTTCTTTGGTCTCTCCATCCATCGGAGACTATGGACACCCCAGCTTTTGCCCATGTGTCACAGATTGACTGTAATTTTCTATCCACAAATTGTCATTTTGATGTTAACAAGATGGTGCGAACCTTTTCATAACCTAGACTCTTGTACCCTTTTGGCGCTTCATTAACTTTCTGAATCATTTGTTGCCAATAAGGGGAACACACCAAATTGAATGCTAGCTCATTTGCATACATGCAACGAGCTACATACTCATCAACTACTTCTCTGCCTTGGTTATTGAATGTTGCTTCAAGAGGTCCAAGAGTAGGTCTTTTATTAGTTTGTCACAATCGGTCTAGATGGAAGCAGAGGCTTAACTGTAGAGCCTTGTGCAGGAAAAATAAAGAATAACTTAATTCAATAATTGACCTAGCCACACAATCTTCTCCTTAAGAGAGAAGTGGGACAAACAATAAAAACAAAAAACAAAAAATTAAAACTGATCCATCCTTCATGATATTCCATGGATTGACATAACCAAATCACTTTGCAAGGTGTGGGCAAACTAAACTACTTTACAATATCAGATTTTTAACTTTATGTAAAAGAATGCAAACCCACGTGACTCTCTTGGGCTTCTTACAATGCTTAGAAGAAGATAGAGAGAAGGGGGTTTGATACCCAAGCTTTAGGAGGCTTTATTGGAGTGTTTTGAGGCCCAAAATGGGCAGCACCTCCCCTTGTTCTGGTGAGAATTTGCAAAAAACACCAAGCGAATGCTTGCTGGAAGTGTTGCAAAACACTAAAAAACTCAATAATTTTTGTTAGTGTATAAAGCATAATTTTTTAGCTTAAAAATGTGAATACTAAAAGTGATTTTAGATGACTATTTCAGAACAGAAAATTGCCACAAATCAACTGGGAAAGATAGAAATGAAAACAAAAAATTATTGGAGGCTTATGTTGGTTGAGATCTGAAATTTGCTTCTTCCAACCCTTTGGTGACCTGCAAATGAGTGAAAACTTGTTACAAAAACAAATTAGGAGGTGAGTATATCAAAGAGAACTTGCAATATACTTTCCAAATTCTTTAAAATAAACCCATAAAAGAAATAGTAATACTACTATCAATTTTCCCAAGCCAAGTACTTTGCTTGGATCTCCTAATCAAAACAATGTAAGCAAGAAATACACAAGAACAAAGCAATGATATCACCTCAATAAAGAATTAATCACAACATCAAGAAGACTCCCAATGCACACCATAGATCCTTCAAAACTTTTCTATTAATGTGAAAAATGTTGCTGCAAAAACTTGCAACAAGATTTAGAAAGAAATAATGAGAAAGAGAGAGAGAGGAGTGGGAGAGATTTGGGCAACATAAACTTGCTCTGAGAAATGATGTAGAAATGAGGAGGGGTAGGCATTCTTTTATACTTGGGAGAGAGGAAAGACCTCTCTTGGATGAGCTCCAAGTGTTACACATCCAAAAGAGATAGACAATGTCAAGGAAGAGACACTTTTAGGGTTTTTGTAGTGAGTTAGGGGTGAGATGTGAAAGGGGAAAACACCTTTTGACTTTTCAAACATGAGGTTAAGCTATAGGAAGGGCGAAATTAGGGTGTTAGACGTTTTTTCACTTTATTTTTTTTCTTTTTTCTAAGTTCATGAGGAAGGCGGGTGCACTTTTCACTAGGGTGACTCATTTTTGGTTGTTGGCTTGGCATGGGGGGTCTTTTAAGTGGAAAATCACTTTTCCAACTTAGGAAGTACATTAGAAATCATTTCCCTGCTCTCTCTCATGACTTTAGACATTTTTACAATTTTTGGCTTTTTTAATTTAGCCAATTATTTGCTGATTTATGACTGACTTGGATTCCTCATGGACAATGACCTAGCAAAACTTGTCCAATTGAGCTGAAACTTGGTCCAAGGGTGTAGGGATCATGTCCCATTTGGTTTGAGTACCCATACCCTTATACAAAATCCCCAAGGACCAAATTTTTACATTTTACATAAAAAATAATTAAAATTTCCAGTGAATGGAAAATTTTAATATTTAAAAAAACCGATCAAAACTTAACGAAATTTTGCAAAATTCTACAAGATGTCTAGCATGGTCATTTACAACATTCCTAAACCTTAGTCACGCCTTGGGCTCTATCATTAGATCGCCTTTCACCACTTTGGAGGATTATTGTGAGTGAAAAACTCAAGGATAATTAAAATGGCCTATTAGGCCAGGTTAATTACTTGAGGAAAAAAGACACTCAATGAAAGGACTTCCCTAATGATAAAGTCCTAGGCAACCAACCTAAAAATTGACTCATGCTAACCTATTACATTATTATCCCACGCAAGAGAGCGAACATTTTGATTACATAGAAAGATATGCTGGGGGAAAAATTTGTCCTTCTGAGCCATAACTCTTCAAAATATGTTGTACCATATGGTACATAGCTTCATGATACATGACGTTGACCCCTAGTTGAAATAGGTGGTTAACATATGGCTCCACATGGGGACGCTTGCTCGATCTTTTGGAAGGAGAGCATGCGAGAACTTCAAAATCTTCAAAACAAAGCGCTCACCAATATCCGACATAAATACATGTGTGAAAACAATAATCAATAAATGAATTGCTATTGACAATAATCACATAAATGAAATAACTATACAATGAATTATGTACATAAATGAAATAATAACAAAATTGAAAGAATGAAAGGGAAAAGGTTAGAGATACGTTACAAAGGGTGTCCCTTTGGACACCAGGTTGCTCATCATTTGAAAAATGGGTTGAGTTGTTGATCATTCCTTGGAATATTCATGGGCTCACCATCTCAGTGGCTAAGGTGGAAAGAATTATGACCGACCACATTATGGATGAGGTAAGATCCCAGGTGTCTAAAATGTCCCTGTCCAGGGTGACTCGTTGAAGAACCTTTTCCAAGTTTTATCAACTTGGAGTTTTTCTTGAGAATAGACCACCCAAGCAACATGCTTTTTCCTTTATTCAACCAAACTTTGAAGTTTGACAAACCTTGTGAAATTTTTGTGAATTTCTGCATATGACTGTCATGGTGGATGGCCAACTATTGTTCGTAATGATTGGGAATTTGTAAACTGCAATTGCCTTCCATGTTCCCATTATCTTGTATTGAATCATCTGATGGGTGAGAGGTCGGAAGTGGAATTGTCAAGGGCATTGCTTCATTGTTTCCATCAAGGTTGTCGAAGTTGAAGATCTTCTCTGAGGAGATGGGTTCTTCGGGAGGCGGGTGGGGATTTGAATTATTTAGATATTCAACAACTTCAAACTCAATTTCCCCTTGATCAATCACTGACTCATTTATGGGCTCCTTTGGAATTTCATGGTGAAATTCCCTTTTTTGTTCATTATGAAGCTCTAGTTCTATAGGAGTTGAACATTCAATGTAATTACTTATACTAGCAAGGTATATTTATATATACATATATTCTTCTTATTGAGAAAAATAATAAATCTAGTGACAGTATTAAATATGTATATATTTTTCATGACCAGACTGTTTGAACAAATTTCTCAAAAGAACAACAGTTATAGCTTGTCCTAAAACGTTGAAAATAGTGTTTTTGAAAGCTGTACACGTTTCAGAAACCACATCTGTTTCCCTATTCATGTCACTGAGGTTTTGAGTCATTCCCACACATTGACTTTTATTTTTTGTGTAAATCTTTTCTTTTGCTATTTTTTGAGGGTTAATGTGGGTAGTAGGTACATCTCCTGTTGGCATTGGGGATGCAGTGTGTGTGCTTAGGATGCTTGGGAAATTGGGCTGAGTCGAGAGATTGAAACATTGGGGATGGGGGATGCTGGAAGTGACAACACTTACATAGAGAAGGTTAGTATGTTTGAACTTTGCAATCTACTTAAACACTAGGTGTATTTATGGCTTAAGCTTGGCATTGAAGCTCCTCAAACCTGTGCCAGTAGAGTTTATGAGCATTCAAGAGCTTATACAACAGAACCCCATTCCTTTCGTCAATGCTAGGCACATGATGCTTTTCCATAGTGCCTTTGATTGCTTCTTTGATAAAATGTTAAGAACAAGGAATATGCATATAAGTATTATACATGAAATGCCTATAGCCTATAGGTAAAATAGACAATGACATGCCTTATGGAGTGTATCTACCATTGGTACACAGGCCATTATAGGCTAGTCGAAATATGCTTGACTCGGATGAGCAATTTACCTCTATGACTTATAAACAGTACATTTCATGAAGTTCTCTTTTGTCAAAGGATTGTCTGATTGCTGCCACAGAATTGGCCATCTTGGGTTAATGAAATGCAGACATTCTCATGAAAATCTCAATCATAAAACCAGCTTAAGAAGATCCATAGCATTGTTATATGATGGATGGATAGGACAAGTATTCAATAATATACTTTTTTAAAGTGTAGAGGTAGGACTTTGTCAGTGCTGCTTATGGTGCTGTGAGGATTTTTAGAGGCTGCCTAAAGCAGCGTATTATGGCAGACATATCTTTAATAACGTCATCACTGCAAGCTCCTTTCCTAGTAGTAATCACCTACTGAACAGGTAGTTGAAACCGGCAACAACTCTTGTTAAAACCAGCTAAAAGCCAAGTTTTGACAGTCACAATAGCTGATGGTGAGGACTGATTTTCATCTTACAGGTGGCCTGCAATTGCATGGAGAATGCATCCTTGATATGCTTCTGCTAGCTTGGATATTATTAGTCTATCCATTCATATCTTCTTTCACATTCACAAATATTCTTCTGGAGGGTTGTGCAATCACTTGACCTTCAATGGCTTTAATTCCTGCTTTCTTGGTACTTAGATTTGCACGTGGTTCAGACTCATTTTCATCTTTAAAGGTGTTAGGTTAGGGTAAAATTGCAAAATAGAGAACTCTTTTAAATTTCAAAACCAAAA
>CBVK0100020054.1:0-46149 GCA_900067695.1 Picea abies
TAACATTTACCATCACCCTTTTCACCCTCTTTACTTTTTTTCCCACCTCTAATATTTTGCGACATTCTTTCACACAAAAATATTGTTTCTGAATCATCGTTGTTATAGTAAGATTGTCACAACATCTCTTATTTGCAAAATATTTATATATTTTTTTTCATCGCAAGAGCGACGAACGTTGACCAAGTCAATGTTGACTTTATCAAATAGTTGGGTGACTGTTTGAACAATGTAATGATCATCATTGATTCGACACTCTTGTGACGAACGTTGACCAAGTCAATGTTGACTTTCTCAAATAGTTGGATGATTGTTTGAACAATGTATCGGTCATCATTGGATAAACTTTCTTGCTACGATAACCAAAGTTTGTCGCAAGAGCGATGGGATTCCACTATCTTCACATTCGCTTCTCTCGATATGTACAACTGGTTTCATCTCAAGAGCGACGAATGCGGGTTGGATTTATAAAAAATTTGAAAAATTCAACTCTTTATCTTCAATTTTGCGACGAAAAGGTACTTTCGTCATAAGTATTCATCGTAAATTTTTCAATATGTTGTAGTGCCTCCTCTGAAGTTTGATCTCCTATGGATTGTACTAGGAGGCTAAACCTCCCTACTGGATCCTAAGGGATGACTCCCTCTGAACTCTATCTCCTTCTGAGTTGGTACTTGGTGGGGCTATTTGTCTCACCACTGGTCGAGCCATCTGCTCCTCCTCGTGATATGGCTCATCAATTCCCTATATATGTATCCCATTTGCATCCTAAAAGGTATCGCGGGACCATGTTGGTCTCTTCCTAGTCACTACAACGATCCTAGGTAGGCCCTTCTGGCTCTACTGACTCTTCCTGGTGATCTGGAGAGTGATCAACTGAACTAGAGGGATTTGTACAGTCATCTTTAGAGCCTTTTTCTCCTTACAATCAATATCTATATGAGATATTCCGCATCCCACAAAAGTTCCCTTCTTTCGAGAAGGTTTTGACTTCGTTCTCCTCTCCTTCATTACAGGGATGTGTACAGTCATGTACACAACTCTATGTCTAGACAATTTGTTCCATGTTTCAACTAGAAACCATCTAATCTATTGCCTCCTGCAACCGTCATTATAGATCCCTCTTAGAGATATCACATGTGACATTCCTGGAGCAAGAGAAATAAGGGAAAATAGTAGACAAGAACAATATTCTTATGGTAAGAACAATAATAAAAACAAGAATAGGAACAATCGTCACAATAGATCCTTCTTAGAGCTATCACATGTGACCTTCCTAGGACAAGAGCCAAAAAAAAAATACAATAATAAGAAATAAGAACAACACTCTTCCAGTGTTGTGATCAATCATTCCTCCATGGTAACCTACTAGGAACAAGAAACAAGAACAACAACATCTCCATGATAACCTCCATGGAATTTACAAGAAAACCTACCCGGAACAAGGTCAAAAACCAAGAACATATCCTCGAGAAGATCAATTTATCTTGTAAAGAAGTGAATAATTAATAATGACCAATGAGACTTTACTTAATGATCATCATACCAACAATATTAAAGTGTTACTAAACATTTGATAGCAATAACAGTAATAGAAATCTAAAGACTGTTATTCTATTTACAACACTTACTTACGCTGTAACAGTATAAAATATCAAACTTGATATGTAAACCTGGAGTCTAGTTGTTGTTGTCCCATTTGAGTTGTTCTATATTGTAGGAGACATCATCACTACTGCCTCCAATTCTTGGGCTTCCTCTGTGTGCACTAGATGTAATATCCCTTTGGATCTACTATCACTGCTTGGATAAATGTCATTTTTCCATGTGTACGTATCCTACAAACACCCTCATATTATATACAAGTACACCATACATATTTATCTTCTAATATAAGACATTACATCAATGAGAAAAATTAGAAATATGAATCAGAAGGTTCAATGTCTAGGAAAATATCGACAAGCCTAAAACCCTAAAAATTCAATTTTGATGGAAAGACAATATGAGAAGTGCAGTAGGTGTGATGGAGTAGGGATAGTTGATCAGTGTTGAATTTTGTCCCAATCGAATTTGCAATAAGTGATCAACGAGCTTGAAAAAAAAAATTACAACGACAAATTGCATGTGCAACAACAATCTCAACATTGTGGCAAATCTCACGATCTTCCTTCCAGCAATTAGACTGTTTTGAAGGAAACATGTTCTGAACCCATGTTAGATTTTCATTAGTTTTGTTTACATTAGATTTACCATATCATTTTTATCTTCTTTTAACATTCAATGATCATATATTGAAATATATAAGTATGAAATCTTTTAACATTCAATGATCATATATTGAAATATATAAGTATGAAATAAAGAGTCGCAAGAGGACACAAAGATTTATCCGAGGACGACCCCAAACTCGAGGAAAAACCCAACCAACTTTTCTTAGAGAGAATATTCCAGTACAACCATGAACATGATCTAATAAAAATACCAAACCAATAATGAATAAACCCTGATAAAAATTACTTGTCTTCTTCTTTTCAAACCCTAGCAAGGGTAGACAATTGAGTCACCACAGAACTGACACATCTGGTAAATGTAGTTGCAGTTTCTACTGCAATTGCAATTGTTACTGTAACTAGCACAAAGAAACTGAGCATCACCACACAAACTTAGCGCAACTCTTCCATAGGTAGTTCACAAGATATATCACCAAGAACCACCAAGAATATCCTTCCCCAAGTGGGGCACACTCTCCAAGAGAACCAACAACCAGAAATAGTGAAACCATAGTTGCAGTTGCAGTTGCAACTTCCTAGTGCGCACTATAGAAGGAGATTTGTGTGGCTGTGCAAATGAACTGACCTAGATTTGTATTTATACTAATACAGGCACCTGTCTGGGGCCGACTTCTTATTCTCTGTCTTTATTATTTCTATGGGTCGACTTCTCTTCCTAGAAATTATATTTCCACTTTATTATTATTTCCTGTGGATCGACTTCTCTTTTGTGGTCTTCTATTTCACTTTATTCTTTTCCGGGGTGTTCTTCAACTGTTCAATCGTCTTCCTTTGACTTCTTGGAATCTTCTTCTTCTCTAAGAAAATTTTTCCAGGAGGAAAATACCTCACGTAGCTACCAAAACATCAACATTCCAATCTGAGTTATATTGATGAAATATTCAAATCTAGATCAAATCTAAATGTCATTAAAACATCAACATTCCAATCTGAGTTATATTGATGAAATATTCAAATCTAGATCAAATCTAAATGTCATTTTCATATTTTATAAATCAACACAAAAACTAGGGCTAAAACAAGCAAAATGACCTAGGGCTTCAAGGAAAAAATTCTATGATTTTTCTTGATATAAATGAGATAAACTTAAGAAATGATTTTTAGGGTGCAAACGACTCTAAATGCAATCTGATTTATGGTTTATTACTACTATAAATTACAAACTACTAAATGTGAAATAAAAATATGAATTTTAGAATTTTTGGTTGGTTGAGAAGGGAAAAAACCAATCCCTTAGTTTGGTTGGGCTATGGGGTCAAGATTCAACCTTAAGGCAGGAATTCATCAAGAGATATAAAGGACAAAAAAGGTTGTCAAAACAATATCCAAGACGTCCTAGATCTAGGAAGTTTATTACCACAAAAATATAGAAGGGAGGGATCCTCAAGAATCATACCACCTTCAAGTCAACCAACGAGTCCTCTTTTCTTAAAAGGGATTGGGTGTTGTTTTTTTTCACAAGGAATAATATGGAAATAATAATTTCATTTCAAGCAATGTAACAAAAAGGTTTTAAACACACCTCTTCTAACATAGCAATACCACTCCTCCATGGCGCCCAAGTTGATTTTGACAATCCAAACCTACAATAAATACTAGCTAGTATGCACCAAGAATATTTTCTACATTTCAAGAAGGTTGAACATTCATTCCACAAATCCTTAGAAAAGAGACAAAATGAAGATATTTTATTCCAATAGCTTCCAAAAAGTTTTCAATGAGGAGGAATCTTTTATTTGTAAATGAAGAGCTCAACAACCTCAAAAATAAAAGAGCATTAGATCTCTAACTACCCTAGATCTATGCTCAAAATACTAATATCCTCTTAAAAAATAGAGAGGATCTAGTCAACAACAATATACAATGGTGGACTAATTCCACATGTACAATACAATGGGATAGATGCCTCAAAAAAGTGGATTTCATCCCCAAATGGTGAGATTTTAAACCCAAGGCATTTACAATGCTTTAGTCAAGGCTCAGAATTCCCAAGGTAGTCACAGATCCAAAGGCAAACATAGATCCCAATGCAAGTACAAAATTCTCAAGGTAGGTACACAACTCTCAAGATAGAGATGCAATTCCCAATGCAAGTACAGTAATCCCAATGTAGAGGGTTCCTACCCATAGTGATGAGTCATGCCTCGATATATGTGTCATTAGGTGGTGAAACATCAAGTGACACAATTTTGTTCGAAAACATAGGTATTCCAACAAAGGAAAAACAACTTCAGTAACCACTCACACAACTAGATCAAATATCAACACATCGATGTTTTGACATGGTAAAAACCCTACGGGGAAATATCCACGGACCCAACCAGTGTGTCCACTTGGAGCAATTTATTAATGCAAAAGAAAATATTACAGAGATATTTACAAGAGATTTTCTCACAATCGATCATCAAAAAATGACCCTCCATGCTCTTTAAATAGATATCATGGACCAATCAATTGTTAAGCCACGAATCAATGTAGTCATTAAGATCGAGGAGAATATGAACCTCTAGATCACTCCATGTTAGGAATGTATCAGGACCATCATATTACTCGACTACAAATGCATACTAAAGAAACACACTTTTACCTAACGACACATTAGACCAAGTTGATATTAACTAACTCCTAAGTGTCTAAATATCCTAATATCCCCCCTTAAGAACAACTTGGGATAGGACTGAAGGATTTACAAAGGTGACACAATAGCAGAAGGAAAGAGGCATTAGAGCCTATCCCCCTTTAATGAAAAATTTCTAAACTTCTAACATAGATCAAAGTTTGGAAAGGTTCACTTCTGTAAGAGACTTTGTAAATATGACAATGACTTCGTCTTTCGTAAGGAAGAAGAGCACTTCAATAACTCAATCATGAATGAGCTTTCATATGAAGTGCATGTGTAGCTCGATGTGTTTTTTGTGCTGATGTTGAAATGGGTCTTTGTGAAGCTTGATGGAACTTTGATTATCGCACCATAGGGTTGTCAGATTACTTGACTACAAATGCATATTAAAGAAACACACTTTTACCTAACGACACATTAGACCAAGTTGATCTTAACTAACTCCTTAGTGTCTAAATATCCTAACATCCCCCCTTAAGAACAACTTGGGATAGGATTGAAGGATTTACAAAGGAGACACAATAGGAGAAGGAAGAAGGCATTAGAGCCTATCTCCCCTTAATGAAAACTTTCTAAACTTCTAACATAGATCGAATTTTGGAAAAATTCGCTTATGTAATAGACTTTGTAAATATGTCAACAACTTCGTCTTCTCTAAGGAAAAATAACACTTCAATAAATCGATCATGAATGAGATTTCATATGAAGTGCATGTGTAGCTCGATGTGTTTTTTCTGCTGATGTTGAACTGGGTCTTTGGGAAGCTTGATGGAACTTTCATTATCACACCATAGGGTTGTCGGATGTTGTTGTTGGAATCCAAAATATGAAAGGATCTGTTGAATCCATAGAGCTTCTTGAATTGCATTAACCATTACTCGATACTCTGGTTCTATTGAGGAAAGATAAATAGCCTATTGTTTATTACAGGCCCAAGTGATAGGTCCTGAACCAAGGCTAAAAACATAACATTCAATATAATTTCGATCACCAGGGTCGTCGACCCAATATGAATCAATGAAACCAACCAATAAAGGAGTCCCTCCTCAATTGTAATGTTTCCCAAACTAAATTGTACCTCAAACATACCTAAGTATCCTTTTAGTTTCTTTCCAATGGATTTCATGGGGTGTTTTCATATACCAAGCAACAAAACCAACAACAAAGAAAAGATAAGGAAGAGTATGAGTAAAGTATAAGAGGCTACCAACTAACTGACAATACAAAGTGGCATCAAATTTGGGAGAAGTACAGGTGGCAACAAGTTTGACTCCATATTGGAAGGGAGAAGGGGTTGGTTTAGAATATTCCATGTGAAAGAGACAAAGAAGATAAAAAATGTACTTATATTGAGAAAAAAAAATCCTTGGTTTGCAAAAATTGGAGGCCAAAGAAATAGTGCAAATAGCCTAAGTCGATCATTTAAAATTTCTTCTTAAGGCTAGACTTCACATGGTTTAAAATTTTACAGTCACTACCATCGAGGATAAGATCATCAATATAAATAACACTGATTATGATATGGATTCCTACTTTCTTGGTATAGACATTAGAATTAGAATGACATGTAGAAAAGTTGGTGTCAAGAAGAAAGTTGTCCATCTTGGCATACCAAGATCGGGGAGATTTATTAAGACTATAAAGATATTTTTTAAGGAGACAAACAAGGCTAGAGTCATTCTAGACATAGCCATATAGCCATGAGCTTGTTCCATGTAGATTTCTTCTTGAAAATCCCCATGCAAGAAGGTGGATTTAACATACATCAGATGGATCTCCCATTTATGTGAGGCTGCAAGGGCTAGAGAAAGATGGATGGAATTCATTTTAGTTATAGGGGAAAAGGTTTCATTATAGTCAATGCCTTCAACTTAAGTGAATCCTTTGGAAGCTAATCAGGCCTTGTATTTTTAAACACTTCCATTTGATGCATACTTAGTTCTATACACCCATTTACTTCTGACAAGTTTTATTCCTTTTGGAAAAGGTACAACATCCCAAGTATCATTTTCCATTAAAGAATAATGTAACTCTTCATTCATTGTTGTATCCCAATCTAGATAACCTGGAGCTTTTGCAAATGTCTTTAGATCACGAGTCTCTAAAACTTGAGCCAAAAGAGAAAAACGCTCGTTGTAACTATGAATGTGTTCAACGCTAATATGAAGGATCACCAGTTGCTTCTTGTGTTGAATCGACCCATCTAGGAAGTGGTGGTGTTGGTGCAGATTCATTTGCAATGGACTCAAATGGAGGAAGGTAAGAAAGCGGAGGTGGATTTTCATCCTTGGTGTCATCATATGAAGAAAAATAAACCAAAATAGGAACAAAATATGGAAGAAGCGTCAAAGATGGATCGCAAGATGAAGAAGGAACAAATGTCGAATTAGGCTCACGTGCCAAGATATTTTCATCCAACTTAACATCTATTCTAATAATAATTTAATTAGAATGAGGTTGAAAAAGTTTGTAACAGAATAAAAAAATGTGGCTTTATATTTAGCCATATGATAACATGTTTCAGAATCAATAAGCCACTCATTAGAAAAAGAAGTAGAAGTTACATTGAAGGATAAACCAAAAGAAGAAAGTGCATGTCCATGAGAAGAAGAAGAAGAAGAATCAATATTGATGTTGTGCTTCTTCATCACTTCTTCCAAATATTCCATATTCTTAAAACATTTGGACTCCACATGACCATATTTCCCACAAAAGTTGCAATGTATGTTAGTCTTCTTAATTTCATATTTTTCTCCTTTGTCACTAGTAGGAGAAAAGGCTAGAGGAGAGGGTTTGAGACCCTTTTTTTCTTCTTTTTGTGGCGAGGATGTTGCTTCTTTGGATTATTGGATTTATCTTTATGTTGGACCACTACGGATTTGTTGGATGTACCTATAGTGATAATCAATCCAATTTGAAAAAACTGATCTTGTTCTTGAATTAGAGCATCACAAAAGGATTCAAGAGAGGGTTATTTATAAGCACTCCCTAGAGATTCTCTAGTGACATATAAGGTAGATACAAAAACAAAATATGCACTACCAAGATTAGAAAGAATAGCATATATGCATTGAGATTCCTTCAAATCTAGTTGGAACTCTATACACAAAAGTCTAAGTTTTTGGAACTTAGATAAATAATCTTCAATGCAAGGAAAATAATTTGGACTTAATGTCATTCACTGATTTTCCAACTAGTGAGATCGAATAATATTGTGTTTATCAAACATAGCTTCAAGATTTTCCCAAGCTTTATTGGGGGCATTAATTTATTTAAAGTGAAACCTTAAATCAGGAGAGATGGAAATTTTGATTAGTCCATGGGCTTCATCATTCCTATTAATCTATTTGGTATACTTTTCATCATCAGTTGGTTCTTTTTCTTTTCCCAAGGCAATCTGATACAAGTATTTATTTCTTAATAAACCCTCCATATGAGATTTCCATTGGAAGTAGTTTGTGTTGGTAAGAAAAAAATCACTGGGAGAATCCATATTAAATATGCAAAGAATATGGATTTAAACACTTAAATTGACAGTCTGGATCGGAAGCTCTCGAAAAAATAGGTTGTTTTAAAAAAACAACGTTGAAAGTGAACTTCAGATGTGAAAGTTATGCCCTTTTGAAAAAATACATAAAAGGTAAACAAAGAGCCACATGGCAAGAAGAAGTTGGTCCACGTGGTGATAACCCTCCTAATAACCTCACTTTTACAAATAAAGTGTTTATGAAGTGACCCACTTTTACAAAAATAAACATGGATCACTTTTACAATGAAGTTACTTTATAAATGAAAATTGCATGCAAAATAAATAACTTGAAATAAAATATTAAAGCTACTTATAGTGATTCACTTTTATAATTTAAGTAAAATGCACTTTACATGGATGCATGATCTTTTTCAAAATAAAAAGTAAAAAAAAATAGAATTGAACTCAAAACCTCTTGTTAGCACTGAGAGTCATCCTGAGATTGCGGGAGGATAAGCCCAGTACCCATCAGAGTGTTTGGTGGATGTTTGATTTATATGAGTGGATCGAAGAGGCAAGTGAACAGAAGAGGATCCCTTCCATAATAGGATCCATTGTACGGTGTTGCCCTACCCTAAGGGTTTGATGGTGATAAAGGATATTTTGCATATTGTTCTTGTATATATATTGTGGTGCTTTTGTATTCAGTCTTTGGTACTTAACAATGGATCACTTTTACAATGAAGTTACTTTATAAATGAAAATTGCATGCAAAATAAATAACTTGAAATAAAATATTAAAGTTATTTATAGTGATTCACTTTTATAATTTAAGTAAAACGCACTTTACATGGATGCATGATCTTTTTCAAAATAAAAAGTAAAAAAAATTAGAATTGAACTCAAAACCTCTTGTTAGCACTGAGAGTCACCTTGAGATTGCGGGAGGATAAGCCCAGTACCCATCAGAGTGTTTGGTGGATGTTTGATTTATATGAGTGGAGGTCAAAATGGAGAAAACTCAACACAAGAATGATTTCAACACAAAAATGGACAAGAAATGCACAGGAAAGTGAGGGCCACATTAACTTCAGTCAGTGAATTGAGTTTTAGTATGAGCGGAGGGAAGACTTAGTAGGACAAGTGAACAAGACTGCTTTGGGCATCAACTTTCAAGCAGCTTGGTGAAGAAAAACTTAGGCTCAAGATTGCTCTTGAACTCAAGCTTCAGACACTGAAATATGTCCAAACAACATAGTCACAACAACATAATGATCAAACCTACATCACAATGCAACTAAAACAACTCAACTGAATCCTCCATGCCTGAGCCATTCAACGTAAGAGGGAATAAGACAACAAAGAATCTGACTAAAACTGGTCACGACACTATTGTAATCAAAACTACATTACAACAACATCACAACCCTCGACTAGATCCTCCATGCCCGAGTGTTTTAGCACAGTTTTCACAAAGAGATGAGAGAAACTGACTTCTATTAATGTGAAAGTCTCAAATTTGATATATCTGATCTCAATCTG
Source organism: Picea abies (assembly GCA_900067695.1). NCBI lineage: Eukaryota > Viridiplantae > Streptophyta > Pinopsida > Pinales > Pinaceae > Picea > Picea abies. The sequence goes on from CBVK0100020054.1 coordinate 9,926, forward strand.
CAATCTGGGCGCACCTACTATATTTGGCACCATCTTTGAGCATATCCGCCCACCAACTTTTAGAATCTGCTAAATTGTGCCTTGTGGGGGGTGGCACTACTTTTGACGTTGAATAATAACAACTCTTGGAGGATGACATGTCGCTGCTATGTTGACGTGTCGCAGATGGAGTGGTTCCATATGTCACTCGACAACGGGGTAGAGGCATGTCTGAGAATGCTTGAAATGAGTGTCATGCGTCAAGGCTATAAGGGTTCCACATGTCCACACTAATGGTTGCCACGTATCTGTCTCTCCAGGGCTCAGGGGCTAGCTCCCTTTCCTTTGGCCCCTTCTTCAATGTGACCTAGGGCCATGACCCTATGTAATTGCATGATTACAGGTGTGGCCAAGGGTGGTTTGAAAGAAAAAAAAAAATTCCCTTGCAATTCATCACGGACCGCCACACGCCCCTTTCTCAAAACCATGGTTCTGATTGCGGCTCACCCTTAAAATTTTAAAACTCACGCACCTTCAGACCCAATGGCTCGGCTCTGGCGCTTTTTTAGATCAATGGATCATATCTTCCCTTTTCGAATCTACGAACGAGATATAATTCATGATTCGAGATCCATACTTTTCAAACCTCAAACTTCATTTTCTTTCGAGAAAAACCTCTAAAGATGTGGATATGATGACACATGGCTCCCTGAAAATGATGGTTGGGATGCTTTCGAGTCTCCAGGATCTGGGAAAATTAAATCTCAAACTTATCTTATTCCATGTGCGTTTACTCAAAGCTATGGATCTGACGACATGTGGCTTCTCGCAGACTGGTGGTTGAGATATTTTCGGGTCTCCGGGCTTTGGGAAAATCAATTCTCAAACCTCATTTGACTTCAACACTTTTACCCAGAGCTAGTGATCTGTTGAAGCATGGCCCTCACAGATCAATGGATGAGATCCCTTCGGGGATCCGAGCTCCGGGAAAATAAAAACTCAAACTTATTTCTCCAATTGCTTTTTACCTGGACCTGGCAATAAATTGACGTGTGTCCTCCTAGATCAAACGACTGAGAAATACTTCAATACTTCGAAACTTCGAGACTTCGACACTTCGGTGCTTCAGGACTTTGGCACTTTAGAATTTCGGGACTTCAAGAATTTGGCACTTCGGTGCTTCGGGGCTTCAGGACTTCGGGACTTCGACACTTCGACACTTAGGGACTCAGGGACTTCAACGCTTCGGGAGTTTGGCCATTCAGTGGCTTCAAGCCTTTAAAAATTTTAACTCTTCTGCATTTCAGGACCTCCAACACTTTGACACTTTAGGACCTCTAGCTCTTAGGCACTTCGGATCTTTGTGCCTTTGGGCTTCGGGTTTTTTGAATGTGAAACTTGAAAAATTCCCCGGAGGAAAATCCCTAAAGTGAGAGATTTTTGGCCGTGTGTCCCCATTGATGGATGGTCCAGATTCACTTGGGGAACTTCGACACTTTGAAAATTTGGGACTTTGGGTTTCGGCTCTTCAGGAATTTCATGCACTTCTCACTTCAAAACTCTAGATCGGAAGTTGACTTCAATGCTTTTACCCAGAGCTAGCGATCTGTTGAAGCATGGTCCTCATAGATTGATGGCTGAGATCCCTTCGGGTCTCCAAGCTCTGGGAAACTAAAAAATCAAACTTATTTCTCCAACTTCTTTTTACCTAGAGCTAGCGATAAATTGATGCGTGTCCTCCTGGATCGAACGACTGAGAAATACTTTGGGGCTTCGACACTTCGAGACTTCGACAATTCAACGCTTCAGGACTTTGACACTTCGACATTTTGGGACTTCGAGAATTTGGCACTTCGACGCTTCGGGACTCCGGGACTTCGATACTTCGACACTTCGGTGCTTACGGACTCAGGGACTTCGGCGCTTTAGGAGTTTGTCCATTTGATGACTTCGGGCCTTTAGAACTTTTAACTCTTCTGCATTTCGGGACCTCCAACACTTCGACACTTTGGGACCTCTAGCTCTTAGTCACTTCGGGTTTTTGTGCCTTTGGGCTTTGGGTCTTTTGAATGTGAAACATGAAAAATTCCCCAGAGGAAAATCCCCGAAGCGAGATATTTGCGGCCATGTGTCCCCATTGACGGATGGTCCAAATTCACTTGGGGCACTTCGACACTTTAACGCTTCGAAAATTCGAGACTTCGTGCTTCGACTCTTCGAGAATTTCACTCACTTCTCACTTCAAAATTCCCGAAGTTCATTTCCCCGAACACTTGGATCGGATGCCACGTGTTCCCTTCAATATCAACGAATCATGCTCGCTCTAGGCCTTGAGACTTTAGACCCTTTGATTTGGTGATATACTTTGCACAACTTTGGACTTTTGAACACCCATGAGTTGATGATCTGGACTGTTTCTAGAATCTCTTCTGCTAAAAGATTAAAATTGCCTTCTGCTTGCGTTTCAATCCTGAAATGGACTGCTATGAAAGATGTGCTTTATGTCCATGGTTGCGGCCCACGTGAACAAGGATTTGGAGGTCTGGCTGTGGGTTGGGGAAACGGAGAGACCAATGACTGGAAAGCAGGAGGCGAGTGCTCATTCTTGGAGAAAAAAAGAGGGGCTTGGGGATGAGATTTATTTTGGGTAAGACATTAAGGGAAACCAGGGTGCACAAATGAACAAGGGCAAACATAAAACGATTTTATCAACCGAAGGGGGAAAAACTTGAGACCTTTCCTGCAAGAGGGGAAGAGAGACAGGGAAAAAATAGACTTAGGTACTAAAAACAAACCCACAAGACTCTGACAAGTTTGTGTGATAACATTTGGCTCCACAGGGGATGGCATGCTCCCTGCAAGCTGCCAAGAATTTGCAGCTCGAGTGCCTTAGCTTTGGGTTATGGAGCCTTTTATTGAAAATGAAAAACTAAAAATCAAAACAAAATGGGAGTGGTATTTATAGTGGTGGGATGTTGGTCACGGCCTAAACACAAACTTTTTCAAAAAATGCCCATTGACAGGGCCACCTAAAACCTCAGAATCCTCTAAATTCTGCAACTTATAAGTGTTATTCAGAAATATCTTAGAAATATTGAAGGGACCAATCCACAAGGCTTCAAATTTGCCATGTTTGTCTTTGTCTTGTTTGGGGGAATCCCACTTTAGCACCATATCTCCCAGCTGGAATTTTCCTTTCTTATATTCTTGTCAAAAGCTTGTTTTATTTTCTGTTGATGGACCTGTGCTTTATCAAGTAATTGCTCCCTGGTCTGTTGTGCTTCTACCAGCTGTAGTATCCTCTTGACCCTGTCATCAGGTTATCCTTGGTAGTCCTGGAGGAACTTTGCCACAGACAAAGAAAGCTGAGTAGGAAAGACTACCTCAACGCCATACACCAATTGGAAAGGGGAAATGCCCAGTGATCTTTTTGTGGTAACTCTGTCAGCCCATAATGCAAATTTTAGCTTTGAATCCCAACCTTTCTTGTTACCTTCTAACATCTTCTTGATGATATTTATGAGGCTCTTGTTAGACGACTCTGCTAAGACATTTACCTGAGGGTAGTAGGGAGTAGAATGGACTAGTGTGATCCCATACTGCTTACAAAAATTAATTAGTGGCTCAACACTGAAAGAGGCAACATTGTCTGTAACAATCCTGCTTGGACAACCAAATCTGGACATGATGTCTTCTAGGAAATTTATGATTACCCTATGGGAGGCACTCCTTATGGGGATGGATTCTATCCATTTGGTAAAATAACCAGTGGCAGTCAAAATCCACCTTTGCTGACCACTTGAGGTTGGGTGGATTTCTCCAATAAATTCAAGACCCCACTACTAAAAAGGTCAAGAAACCATTATTGGTTTCAAAGGAAAATATTTGAGCTATTGTTTTCCAACAAACTTTTGACACTTGGTGCAAGCTCTGATCTTTGCGCAAACATCAGTAAAAAGGCTGGGCCAGAAATACTTATCTATGAGAATCTTGCAAACTGTGGTCCTCCAAAAATGATGCCCCCCCCCATGAGTTGTCATGAAAATAAGTCATAGCCATTTGGTCTTCTTGTGGGTCTAGACACATCAACATAACTCCTAGAGGTTCCTTCCAGTACAAAACCAGATCAATGATACAATATTTGATTGCCTTGAGTTTCAAATATCTCACCTTGTTTCTATCCAAACCATTAGGGGGCCTCAACTTCTGTAGAAAGTATATGATATATTTATACCAGGGGCATCCTGCTAAGTTGGGGTCTGTATGAGAGTCTTCAACAAAAATCTCATATTGCTGATTTTTTTAGTCTATATTCATGAAATTAACCCCCAATGCCTTGCAATTTGATTAAGCCAGTAACCTTGCTAAACCTTGGCCTTTCACCAACTTGGTTGGTTTGATTTGTAGGTCAAACTCCAGAATCTTGGAGATCCACTTTCTTCTTTTCCCATCTATATCAGGTTGGATCAATATCTCTTTTATTGAAGCCAAGGGGACATATGAAATAATTTTTTAGTGCAGAACATAGATCCTGAAAGCCTTGAGGGCCTTCACCAAAGCATAGGCCTGCTTCTCCATGATATCATATCTTACTTATGTATCCCTCAGTGCTCTGATGAAAAAGGAAATGGGCTGCTCCAATCCATCTGAATCTCTCTGTAACAAAATAGCAGCTAATGTATCTGGTGAAGAGAAGGAAAATATCAAAAATTCCCTGGAATAGTCAGGGATGATGAACATAGATGCTTCAGTCAATGCCCTCTTGATTTGGTTGAAATAATCTCTAGACTCAACAGTCCATTTCACTTCATTCCCCTTCATGAGCATGGCTATAATGTATTTAACCAACTCAACAAAATTAGAAATGAACCTCCTCAGAAAATTGATTTTACCCAAGAAAGACTAAACCTCTTTCCTAGATCTGGGAAAAGACAAGGACAGGATGGCCTCCACTCTGCTTGGATCAATATTCACCCCTTCAGCTGACACAATATGTCCCAATAATTTTCCCTCTTGCATGGAAAACAAAGACTTCTTGGGATTGAGGGAGAGACCAAACCTTTTGCACTTCAGGAAAACCTTCCTCAGATGATAACAATGCTCTTTATCAGACCTGGAGAATACTGTAATGTCATCGAGATAGATGACTACAAATTTGTCCCTTTCTCCGATGAAGGCAATGTCCATAGCTCACTGGAAGGTCGCTCCCACATTCATCAATCCGAAGGGCATTTTAGCATACATGAATGTGCCCTAAGGAGTTTTGAAAGTTATCTTCTCTCTATCTTTAGTAAATACAGAGATCTGGTTGTAACCCGAGAAACCATCGACCATAGACATCTTGGCTGAACCAGTCACTCTCTGCAAAATGTGCTCCATTTTCGGCAAGGGGTAGTTATCCTTTTTGGAGCTCCCATTAAAATTTCTGAAATCAACGCACAACCTGATTTCCCCATTCTTCTTCCTCATGGGCACCAAATTAGCCACCCATTCTGAAAATCTCAAGGGGATGATGATCTGCGCATCCAACAGCTTCTTCACCTTTTTTTCCATAATCGGCAGCAACATGGGATTTATCTATCTGAGCTTCTGCTTGAAAGGTTTGGCATCTTCCTTCAAAGGGATTTTGTGTTCAATGATGTTGGTGTCATATGTTCTCAAATCCTCGTATGTCCAAGAAAAAACATCAGCGAACTCCTTCAAGAGTTTGACATACTCATCCCTTTGCTCCTTGGATAAGCTGCTAGACAATCTGACCCATTTTGGATCCTCCTCCGTTCCTAGATTGCATTCAGTGACATCAACCTCTTCGGTTGATCCTTCAACCTTTACAAAAACATCATTTCTGTCAAATAATCTCTTCAAAGAGAGAAGCCCCTTTGGAATATGGTTGCTAGGAAACTGAACAATATGATGGTTAGAAATCTTATTCATAAAAACATCAACATGAGGGATTTCTTCAGAATCCCGATCCTGATCAATATGCATATCAGAAAATTCATTCATAGCCTCAAGGAACTCTTTTATCTTGATATCATCCTAAAATAACTTCCAATGTTTGACATTGTTAGGAATAGAGGGTCTGTATTTTATCTCCACCTCATACTCTAGTCTTGGGGGCAAAGGGGCCTTGAAATTGCTTGTTGAGACTACCAAGGAATCTGCCACAGGGTTCTCCTCCCTTGGGACAAATGAGATATTAAAATCCAGGAAGAAACTATCAATCATATCCCAGACTTCATTTCTGTAGGCTCTCAACCTTGGGTGCTTAGCCTAATACAAATTTTTGACTTGATGAACAATCAACTCAGCATCCCCAAACACTGCTATCTCCTCAAATTTCATGTCTTTGGCAGCTCTCAAACCCAAGACAAGAGCCTCATATTCTTCCACGTTTTTGTTGTTTCAAATTCCAACTTCTAGGACAGAGATATGGTCTCTTGGGTAGGAGAAATAAAAACCACTCCAGCACCAGCACCTTCCCTAGAAGAGGCTCCATCAAAAAACATTTTCCACATAGAGGTCTTGGGGGAAGGATCTTCACAAAAGGTAATAGGTTGCTTTCTTATTTCAATAGGTGGTTGAGGAACATCAGAGAGATTCAATATTCTAGTTCCTAAATCAGTATCAACTAAGAAAATGGGTTGATTGATGGGATTGGATTCATCACTGATAATGTAGGAAATTTGTGCTTCTCTATAAAGACATCTATGTTCCCCTCCAAACATAGGGATGGTGGCATATGAAATATCCATTTTCAAAGTCCCCCCTAGTCTTTTGATCCATGATCTAGATAGGAGCATCCCAAACTTAGGGGGGACATCAGCTATCACTATGTCCATGACCACACTCTTCATTGGAAGTTGGAACAAGGAGACAATGAGGTCCTTAATAACCCCAAGGAATTGCACCTTCCTGGAATAGAAGTTTTTGTAACCTCCAACCCGAGCTCATCCATGACAATCTTAGGCATGAGATTGTGAGATGCCCCTAAATCCATCAAGAAGTTGTGCAATACTTTGTCATGAATATTCAATGATGTGTAAAAAGGAGGTGAGGAATCACCTCTATCCTTTACAAAGGGCCCTAGTATGACAAATGGTTTTTAATATTTGAGGTTGACTGAGTCTGTGGAATGAGATGAAGGTTCAGAATGCAACATTTTGGAGAGGCACTTTTTGAAGTCTTCATTCTTGACTAGCTCTGAAAAAGGTATAGGGAACCTAATCTTTTGAATATCATGCTCAAAGATAAAAGAGGAGGGAGGCTTGATAATCTACTTCACTTCTGGGATAGGGATTTTGACCATGAGGCGGGGGGGGGCATGGTGGTGGTTGTACCTCCCCTTCTTTTCTACTGTCTACCACATCTTTGGCAGGATTCTCTGCTCTAGCAGACTAATAAGAAATATCAAGCTTCCCTTATTTCTTCTTTGACCTTAGGCTATATCTATTTGGATTGTTGTTGGTCTTTTCCCCTTTGCTCAGTTCATTTAGTTGTCTATCCATGAGAGACTCCTCATATGCATATTGGGTTAAATGAGGAAATGAGGAGGTGTCTCCAAGACAATGGATTTTAGGATCAATATCTTCTTCCTCTCCCTCTTCATCAGTAACAAGGTTATTTTGGAGAGGAGCATGAATTCTTTTATCATCCCTATCCCTATTTCTTTGATCTCTTTATATGATCTGAGGGGAATTATTTGGTCTTTTGAAGTTACCCCTATTATCAACATTTTGGGGATTCCTATAGCTCTGCTTTCCTTCCAGTAAAAACCTTTCCACCTCAGCAGAAAATGATTTTACCAGCTTGTTCAATTCATCTACTTGAGGTTGGCTCGTAGAGGAACTGGAGGTTGAAGCTTCAAACCTCCCCTTTCTTCTATCTCTATCAGCCTTACTCCTAACTTTGTTAACCGCCAATATATTGGACACTACTTCAAGGGCTGCATCTTGCATATGAGCCAAAGAGGTAGCTCTCCTTTCTCTCAACAGGATGCAAAACTCAGGTCGAAAGTACTAGCATAAGTGATTTTGGCAGAGGTTTCTATAGGATTAATCTCAGTGGGAATTTTATTATACATTTTATTAAACCTATTTGAGAATTCAAAAACAAATTCCCCTTCTTCTTTCTTCAATGATCCAAACTATGTAACATAGTAAAGGAAGTATTTTTTATCCCCCCAATATATTAAGAATGCATCATCTAGGGCTTCAATCCCATCAATACATCTAGGAGCCAAGGCCTTGAACCATTTCCTAGCCTCCTCATCAAGGATATAAACAAAAAATCTCATCCATACATCTTCATTGACAATGACATAATTGTCTCCATAACTATAAAAGGTTTCGAGGTGCTCCTTTGCAGTTATGTCTCCCTCACCTGTGAACTTGGGAAACTTCTTAAGGTAGACACCAACAGGGAGAGCAGTCATAGGCTGAGGCAGAACAAGAGGGGTGTATCTAGTAGCCACTATAGAATCCATTTTGTTTCTAGGGGGATTAGCTCCTGCCATTGGGCTATGAACTTAAGGAGAACCAAGGGGAGATGGAGTTTGGAAAGGCGAGACTGGGACTGTGCTTCTGGGAGAAAGGGGAAACAATTGGGTGTTGGGGGAGAATGATATGGGGTTCAAAGGAACAAAAGTTTCCCCTTCTTTAAAAGTAACAACTCTAATAGGAGGAGGAGTAGTAAATCCCAATGTGGGAAAGTCTTCTAAGGTTATAGGTCTAAACCCCTATACAACTTCAGGGGAAATAGGGGTGTCAAAGATTTCTCCTTCCAAACCAAGACTAGGAGGGGAGAAATCAACAGGAAAACTCCCAAAAATTAAATTTATGGAAACTCCAATAGATGGTAAAATAGGAGAATTAGAAGCAACTATTGGAGATTTTAAAGGAGGATTATGCAAATTACCAGAATCACTAGGTACAATAGTCTAAATCCCTTCTTGAGGGGTCTTTCCCTTTCTGATAACTTTCTCTAGGTTGACTTCAAGTCTTGCGAGAGGCAGCTGTGGAGTGGACCTCGTGTGTCTGCCTTTAGGAGCCACAACTGAAATAGTGGAGTCGCCAGGTTCAAGTTGCAATCTTCAAGGTACTGATTTCTCATGCACCTTCAAAATCAGAACTTCTTTGTCATTCTTACCCAGATAATGTTTTTCAATTTGTTCCCCGTTAATGACGCCAAGAATGTTAGCACTGATAATCACCCTCAAATTGCGGGAGGATAAGACCAGTACCCATTAAAGTGTTTGGTCTTCCGATCTCACCCAATAGATGGTAAAATAGGAGAATTAGAAGCAACTATTGGAGATTTTAAAGGAGGATTATGCAAATTACCAGAATCACTAGGTACAATAGTCTAAATCCCTTCTTGAGGGGTCTTTCCCTTTCTGATAACTTTCTCTAGGTTGACTTCAAGTCTTGCGAGAGGCAGCTGTGGAGTGGACCTCGTGTGTCTGCCTTTAGGAGCCACAACTGAAATAGTGGAGTCGCCAGGTTCAAGTTGCAATCTTCAAGGTACTGATTTCTCATGCACCTTCAAAATCAGAACTTCTTTGTCATTCTTACCCAGATAATGTTTTTCAATTTGTTCCCCGTTAATGACGCCAAGAATGTTAGCACTGATAATCACCCTCAAATTGCGGGAGGATAAGACCAGTACCCATTAAAGTGTTTGGTGGATGTTTGATTTATATGAGTGGAGGTAAAAATGGAGAAAACTCAATACAAGAATGATTTCAACACATAACTGGACAAGAAATGCACAGGGAAGTGAGGGCCACATTAACTTCGGTCAGTGAATTGAGTTTTAGTATGAGAAGAGGGAAGACTTAGTAGGACAAGTGAACAAGACTGCTTTGGGCATCATATTTCAAGCAGCTTGGTTAAGAAAAACTCAGGCTCAAGATTGCTCTTGAACTCAAGCTTCAGACACTGAAATATGTCCAAACAACACAGTCAGAACAACATAATGATCAAACCTACATCACAATGAAACTACAACAACTCGAATGGATCCTCCATGCCCGAGCCATTCAACGTAAGAGGGAATAAGACAACAAAGAATCTGACTAAAACTGGTCACGACACTACTATAATCAAACCTACATTACAACAACATCACAACCCTCGACTAGATCCTCCATGCTCGAGTGTTTTAACACAATTTTTACAAAGAGATGAGAGAAATTGACTTCTATTAATGTGAAAGTCTCAAATTTGATACATAACCAGAGAACAAATTCTGACATCAAAAATTACAAAATAGGGAGCTCTCCTCAACCAGATGACGACCCTAACCAAATATTGCACTGAACTATTTATACTCAGATCAATCCACCACCACTAGGAGTGTGACCTAGCCATTACATTCAAAGCCTTACGTTTGTGCCTTGTTTTGTCAGATGGTCCATGTATCCTCCTTTCAGATGCAAACTCATCTCAATATAGGCATGCAAGAAAAACCATCCATAGGGGTACCTCAGGCTGACAGTTTAGTCTCCTCAACCAGACCTTCCATGCCTTCTATTTATGGGGTGAGTCGAGGTTGCAACCACCAGACCTTCCTTCTATTAACTGCTTTTTCTCGGGAACTCAACGAGGCTTAATGCCTAGGGGGAAGCCACACTCTACTCTTGGATAGGGTGCTATATGAGCACGTGATTGTGGGGCCGTCAAAATTAGTTTGGAACCACACCGCTTTTGGGCCTGCAATCCACCGCCTTTTTTCACGTATCACCTTTGACTTACCATGGTTTCAATTGTGGGACCACTTAAGAAAATTATCGCCCAAGCATGTTGCATCCCCGCAATGGACTGTGGCCGAATATCTGATCCCAATCTGCAATCTGGGTGCACCTACTAGATTTTTCACCATCGCCCAAGATATCTGCCCACCAAATTTTAGAATCTGCTAAACTATGCAAATCCATCACAGATCGCCACACGCCCCTTTCTCAAAACCATGGTTCTGATTGTGACCCGCCCTTAAAATTTTAAAACTCACACACCTTTTGACCCCGCAATAGAGCGTGACCATTGATCTTGCGATCTAAGATGAGGACCTCTGATCAACAACTCAACATTGATGCTTTTTTTAGATCGACGGATCAGATCTTCCCTTTTCGAATCAATGGTCGAGATCTGATTCTCGATTCGAACTCCGAACTTTTCAAACCTCAAACCTCCTTTTCTTTCGAGAAAAACCTCCAAATTTGTGGATCTGATGATGCGTAGCTCCCTAAAAACGATGACTGAGATGCTTTCGGGTCTTTGGGAAAATCAAATCTCAAACTTATCTTCTTCCATGTGCTTTTACCTAGAGCTATGGATCTGACGACACGTGGATTCTCGTAGACTAATGACTGAGATATTTTTGGGTCTCCAGGCTCCAGGAAAATCAATTCTCAAACCTCGTTTTCCTTCAATGCTTTTACCTGGAGCTTGCGATCTATTGACGAGTGGCCCTCGCAAATCGACGGCTGAGGTCCCTTTGGGTCTCTGGGATTTGGGAAAATAAAAACTCAATTTTATTTCTCCAACTTCTTTTTACCCGGAGCTGGCGATAAATTGATGCGTGTCCTCCTGGATCATACTGCTGATAAATACTTCAGGACTTCGACACTTCAGGACTTTGTCACTTTGGCACTTCGGGACTTCGACACTTTGGCATTTCAGGACTTCAGGACTTCATCACTTCGACGCTTCAAGACTCCGGGACTTCAGGACTTCGGTGCATTGGGACTCCGAGACTTCGACGCTTCGGGAGTTTGTCCATTCGACGGCTTCGGGCCTTTAGAACTTTAACTCTTTTCATTTTGGGACCTCCAACACTTCGACACTTCAGGACCTCTAGCTCTTCGACACTTCGGGTCTTTAGGCTTTGGGTCTTTTGAATGTGAAACATGAAAAATTCCCCGGAGGAAAATCCTTGAAGCGAGAGATTTGCGGCAGCATGTCCCCATTAACGAATTGTCCAGATTCACTTCAGGAACTTTGGCACTTCGACGCTTCGAAACTTCAGGACTTCGGGCTTTGGCTCTTCAAGAATTTCATGCGCTTCTCACTTCAAAACTCCCGAAGCTCATTTCCTTGAACACTTGGATCAGATGCCACATGTTCCCTTCAATATCAACAACTCATGCTCGCTCTAGGCCTTGGGAATTTAGACCCTTTTCTTTGGCGCTATACTTTGCGCAAATTTGGACTTCTGAACGCCCGTGAGCCGTTGATCTGGACTATTCCTGGAATCCCCGCCACTGAAAGATTAAAACTACCTTCTGCTTGTGTTTCAAGGCTAAAATGGACTACTATGAAAGGTGTGCTTTGTGTTGATGGTTGCGGCCCACGTCAACAAGGATTTGGACGTCTGGTTGTGGGTTGGAAAAATGGAGAGACCGGTGACTGGAACACAGGAGGCGAGTGCTCGTCCTTGGAGAAAAATAGATGGGCTTGGGGTCGATATTTCTTTCGAGTAAGACATTAAGGGAAACCAGGGCACACAAACGAAAAAGGAAAATAAAAAATGATTTTACCAACCGAAGGGGAAAAAACTTGAGACTTGGCCTGCGAGAGGGGAAGAGAGACAGGGAAAAAATAGACTTAGTTACTAAAAACAAACCCACAAGACTCTGAAAAGTTCGTGTGATAACACCTTTTACTTAATAAAACAACTTTTAACCAAGTGAGCTACTGCAAAAAATATTATATTGTTTAGAAGGGGGATTGGGATTGTTATTGTTGTTGTGGTGGTGGTGGTGGAAGACAGTCTTGAAGAAGGTGCTCATAAAAAAAATCTTTCATACAATATTTTTATTTTTTTTCTCGATGACAACAATGGTTAGATCTCGGTTACATTATCCAGAAAATACAAGTTTTCCCTCCATTTCTAATTTACCTAGATTTCACAGAGCACACAACAAAGAGCATGTGAAAATAGAGAAACACTTTCCACTCTATTTTCGATTTTTCGAGATCACATAGAGCAGAGGGAAAATATATTATGAAGATTGAAAATAGTAGCAACCTAGAAATAAAAAATAGAAAATGGAAATAAAACCAAAATATTACCTCTGGAAAAATTTAAAAGGGCGTATTCGGGCTTTGTACCTCTGGATTTGACTAAAATGGTCGTATATTGGGAAAAAAAAACCTTTTCGAGTGAAACAAAAGACATTCCTAACTGAGACTATCACTCTGGATGCAATGAAATAGTCCTCTCAGCCCATAAATGTATGTAAATGGTATAAACCAGAGATGCGGCAACACGGCTTCACGATCTCGATCTACAATGGGAGTGAGTATTCAAATGCACTCTAATACCATGTTCGACAACATAGATATTCCAACAGAGGAATAACACCTTCAATAACCAATCACACAACCAGAGCAAATATCAACACATCGATGTTTTGACATGTTAAAACCCATACAAGGAAACATCCACGACCCCAACCAACATGGCCTCTTGGAGAAATTTATTAATGCAAAAGAAAATATTACAAATATATTTACAAGAGAGTTTCTCACAATTTATCATTGGCAAATGACCCTCCATGCTCTTTAAATAGAGATCACGAGTCAATCGAGTGTTAAGAAACAAATCAATGTAGATGTTAAGATCGAGGAGGATCACTCTATGTTGGGAACATATCGTGACCATCAGATTACCTAACTATAAATGCACACTAATGCATATTAAAGAAGCACACTAAGAAACACACTTTTACCTAACAACACATTAAACCAAGTTGATCTTAACTAAATCCTAAGTGTCTAAATATCCTAACACCTTTAACTTTTATATAAATCATTTAACCTTTATCATTTCCAAAGTTTAACCATGGTGGGTACAACATTAACTTCTGTTACATGTGACAACTCATAAGACCAAGAAGCATTTTGTAGGAAAGTAAGTTAGGAGTATGTGATAATATGGATGTGATGTTAGGGGAAAGGAAAACTTCATAAGTTGAATCTCATAGCCAAATAAGATTTATATATCTCTGTTTATCTTTCAAGAGATAGGGTTTATGATATTCATCCACATGAGTGCCTTTAAGTAGGGAGCACTTAGCATTGAGTCACCATTCCTTGAGCCTCTTTTCTTTACTATCCCACTTTTGTCTTTTTCTTTGTTTGATTGGTCTCTTTATTTATATATGCATTGTTAAGGACGGGACTTGGGATGTTGGGATTAAGTGCAAGGTGGCATGGCTCAAGGATTTCATTTTTTTGGCTTTTTAATTTTAGCTTCATCAACCTCAAGCTTTTATCTCTTATGATTAGGCTTTCCTACATGGGACTATTTTTCTTTGTACCTTGATGTATGACATATGATAAGTCAACCATGAGCAATAATATGATCAATTTGTATGAAAGTGAGGGGGAAGATGAAAAGTGTAAAATGTGTTTAGGGGATATATATTTTAGAAAAAGAGGATTGCAGAGAAATAATATAAAACAAATGCATAAATAAAACACATAAAATATACAATACAAGAGAGACACATATATACGCGGTTCACGTTATCCCCTATTTATAGGGATAAATAAGGAGATGATGTCCCAAGACCCTCAGGTTGCAGACATGGAGTGTCGAGGGATAGATCGACTCATGATGTCCACTTACATAGATGGAGACCCACTTCACCACCACACTTCTCTAGTTCATCATGACGGTATTCACCACATCAACCTATTTCCGGAAGACAGTGGGTCTTGCTCCATGAGGTACTAGTCAAGTATTGTGATGAGTGTCACTTTAATACTTGAGGCATTTCAGTATGTTGCATTTAAAGTTTCTTTTGATTATAGAACGTCTACTTGGAAATTATGTTCTTTGCCCTATTTCACCTTTGTGGTTGACATTATGTCCTAGTAAGTGGTCACCCTTGGGGGAATTTTTGCTACTGGGTGGTCTCATTGATGAGTCATTGTACCATTCCCAATCATACTTATCATTTTTCACACTTCATCATTTTTCGTCTCCTTATCTTTTTGGATTTTCGGGTGTACTGATCCAAGAAGGGATCGTACCTCATTTATATTGAATTTTCACTAGGCTAGGATCAAGCATGAAGTTTATTTCAATTTTAGCATTTAATTGAACCATAGACAATTGTATCTACACCATAAAAAATTTGTTGCAGTAACCAAGATCATAAGAAAAAATACCATGCACAAGTACACAAGAAGTATCTTGGGAAGCCCATCTCAACAAGGGAAGGAAAACCAACCAATCATTTGCTATATTCTTCAAGAGAAATACCTCCCACACCATATACCTAGCACACAAAAGGGTGCTCACAAAACCAAGAAGGCTAGCACCCAAGAGAGGTGCACACTTCAGACCTAGAAGATGTACTTAATGAAATTTCCAAAATCACATGTGTGTTTTTGTGTTTCCTCAATGGGGAAATCACCTTTATTTATACTAGATTGGACACATCAAAAGTGGTGTCTATTGGCACAACATAGTCGACCTCAGTAACTCAAAATATAATTAATAATTACCATATTAATTATCTTTCACTTTATGGTGGGGCCAACATGTACCCTTTACATCACAATTAGGGTTACAGGTAAACCTGAATCTTCGACAATATAGCAAGGGATCTCACACACCCACTAGTGCTCAACCACTATGGGCACGTCCACCTTTTCTCAGCCACATGGACATCTTACTCAATAGATCTCTATCTCACCGAGTCTCACATGAGAATCATCTGGAGTATCACATCGTCTCAACTCTCCACACAGAGGAGAACATTAATCCCATCACATGGGATCCTTCACCCCTCACAAGGGTACACATCGTTTCATGTCACATGCCACACCCATATCACGGAAATATTCCCCACACAGGGGCACACATCGTTCCATCTTCATCTCAGAGAGAAACAACACACCCATATCATGGGAATCTTCCCCACACAGGGGCACACAGTATTCCATCTCCGTCTTAGAGAGGAAAAACACACCCATCTCATGGGAACACCCAAATCATGGCCTCTCTCATGGGCCAACTCACTCATTTTGTGTCCTAGAGGATGTCTTACACAACTGTAATCATCAAAACTCCCTCTCAGCTAGCGAGGCATTCTCCACCAGGCCAAGTCTCTCACGAAAGTACTCGACTTTTGTCTTGGCAAGAAGTTTGGTGAAGATATCTAGAATCTACTCATGTGTAGGAAGGTATTGCACGTGTATTGCTTTCCTCTGCACCATGTCTATGATATAATGATATTTCAACTCAATGTGTTTTTATCTATCGTGAAACACATGTTTCTCATAGAGATTCACACATCTCTAGTTATCATAATGAATAATGGTAGAATCAATATCATGATCAAATAAGTCTGTCAGGAGCTTGTGAAGCCACATTGCTTCGCGAATTGCCACACTCAATGCTATATACTCTGCTTCTGCGGTACTCAAGGCCATAGAGCTTTGTTTCCTACTGTAGAAGGGAACCATGGCAGACCCTAAGGTGAAACAACAACCAGATGTGCTCTTCTGGTCCACTGCGTTCCCTGCCCAATCTGCATCGGCATATCCCTGCAAACTCAAGTCTACACTAGAGGAATATCTCAATCCATATCCAGCTTTGCCTCATAGATATCTCAATACATGCCTCACTTCTATCCAGTGAATCTATCTCGACTGAATCATGAACTGACTAAGTACATTCACTGCATAGTATATATCAGGTCTGGTGTTAACCAGATATATCAGTGATCCAATTAGTTGTGGGTACAAATGTGGATCGATCTCTCCTAAATCAACATCATTCATTTTCTTCAAATCCATCACCATCGGTGTAGGAATGGATTTGCATTATGTCATACCGAACTTCTTCAATATCTCCACTGTATATTTTCCTTGACTCGGGTAAATATCATGAGTTCTCTTCCATACTTCTAGTCCCAAGAAGTAGTGCATCATACCCAGATCCTTCATCTCGAATTTAGAAGTTAATTCTTGCTTGCATTCAACAATAAGTCTTTCTGAACTGGTGAGGAATAAGTCATCCACATATAGGACCAAGACTAAACACTTGTTACCAACAATATGATAATATAGGTTTGGATCAACAACACTCTTGTTTAAACCCAAACTCATCAAGAACCCATCCATTTTCGCATACCAAGCACGATGTGCTTGATTTAGTCCATACAAGGTTTTCTTCAACCTCCACACATGATTTTTCTCATCGTGTATCATGAATCCTTATGGTTTCTCGATATAAATTCTTCCTCAATTTCACCATTGAGAAAGGTTGTATTTACATCCATCTGATGTAGTTTCCAACCCATGGATGCAACTAGTGCAATGATAGTACAAATGGAAGTGTATCGGACTAATGGAGAAAATGTCTCATCATAATCAACTCCCTCTACTTGTGAGAATCCTATAGCTACAAATCTCTCTTTGTATTTCTCGACACTTCCATCAGCTGTATGTTTGATCTTATAGATCCACTTGGAAGTCACTACAGACTTCCCTTCTAGTCTAGGAATAATATCCCATACATCATTCTTCAATATGGATTGTTATTCTTCTGTCATGGCATCTTTCCATACCTACTCACATGTCGCTTCTCCATGAAAAGAAGGATTAGAATCAATGATGTGGCTCATGGTTGAAAGGTAGCTCTAAAATCTCTTTGGTCTCTTGCTCTCTCAGGATGTGCCTTGAGGGGTTGCATGTCCCTCTTCCTCCTGCGGAGTTTTTCGAGCCTAGCTAGGCCTTTTATGCCCTACTGCAATATCTCTGAGGATATCAACTGGATCATCTAGAATAAATAGATCAACTGGAATAATGGTTGTCTCCCTCTGAACTGTTGAAGGGGGAGAAGGTATTGTCTCACTATCAATCTCTATATGAGATTCTCTGGATCTTTGAAAGTCTATCTCTTCTTCAAAGATAACATCTCTGCTTATCTCAATTTGTCTCTGACCAGGGATGTAGATCCGATATGCCCTCGAAGATTCATTGTACCCCACAAATGTACCCTTTCTTCCTGAAGGGTCTAGCTTGGATCTCTTCTCTTTGGGTACATGAAAATATACTAGGTACCCAAATATACTGAAGTGTCCAATATCATGCTTCACTCTAGTGAAGGCTTCTTCGGGAGTTATGTTCTTCAAAATATGGTGAGGACTCTTGTTCTGAACATATATTGCATTGATGCATGCTTCTACCCACAGATTCATTGGTAGACTCTAATCATCGATCATCGCTTTGGTTGCCTCGATGATGGTTATGTTCTTCCTTTATGCAATCCCATTTTGTCGAGGGTTGTAAGGAACTATGTACTCCCTCTTGATTCCTGCTTCAATAAGGAAATTTTTGAAATCCTTGGAGGTGTATTCTCCTCCATTATCTGATCTTAGTACCTTGATCTTTCTTTCGGTCAGGTTCTCAACCTGAGCTTTGAATTCTTGAAATTTTGCAAGGACTCCATCCTTGTTCTTCATAAAGTAAATCCAATTTTTCCGAGAGTGATCATTTATGAAGAGTACATAGTACAAATATCTATTCAGAGAGGCAACAATCATTGTCCCACACACATTTGAATGTATCAAGTCCAATATTTCCTTGGATCTATTTTCATTAATCAAGAAGGACCCTTTGACATTCTTTCCAATGGAACAACCTCTGCAAACACCTTTATGTTGAATATGTATCTATGGAAGTCATGTTACCATTTTCCCTAGAGATGGAAGAGCTCTATAATGAATGTGAGGAATTATCCTATGCCATAGCTCACTCAAGATGATAGTATCATGTAACAAGGCCTAGACTGGTCTGATGGTCAATATGTATAAGTTGCTTTCTCGAACACCAATTACTTTGGCAAAATTTATATGTGAGTCCTTATGCCATGCAAGAAATTTTCCTTAAGAAAATGTAACTTTGTAGCCTTTGTCTTCTAAGGTAGAAATGGAGACAATGTTCCTCTTCATCCCAGGTACATATAGTACTTCACTTAGCTGAAGATGCATGTCAGAATCTAGTTGGAAGGTAGAGGTTCATGTTAGTAAAGTGGGTGTGCTCGTTTAACCATAGACAATATAGAAATATTTTCACCCAACCATAAGCACTAATCCCACCCCCAAGCACCTTGACCTTGACAGAGAGAAGAATTCTAGTAGAAAACCAATAGCCAACCAAGGCTAATGCACCAAGCAAAGATAACCAAAATTGATCAGAGATTCCAACCCACAAAAACGAAAAATGCAGATTGCAGAACTATGGTAGCAGCTGCTCCCTAGACTTGCGCACTACTAGACTTTTGCAGTGCTCACAAGTGGACTTCTACAATTTTGAGAAATATGGATCAAATGAAAAGTTGGCATCCTATATTTATACTGATTTTTCCAGGCTGTCTGGGATGACTTCTCTTTATGGGTGTTAAAGACTTAATATATAATATTTTCTTTAGTCGACTTCTCTTCTAGGGTTATATCCAAGTCTTTTCTTGCTTACGGAATATTCTAGTCTCGTCAAAGGTCACACATGGAGGTTAATACCTCCTGCAACTACCATAATATCAACACTCCCTCCTAGCTAGGGAGGTATAACAGGTAATGGTCATGAGAACAAACAAACCATTCAACCAGTAGCATCATTATAGTCACACAGGATATCTCATGATTGAATCACGAGCACCGTCATCATTATCCAACTGAATAATCTTCATGACAATCAGTACAATGTCATCTTGATAGAACACAACTGTGTCTATCCATAGTAGTACATAACTACTATTCAGTGGTACACAACCACACCAAGAAGCACACGACTACTTGATCAGTGACACATAGTCACAACTAGTGGAACACATCCACCACAGTAGTATACATATACTCTCCAGAGACATACAATATCCATAGCAATCATACCATATGATATCAACCTAGAAATAAACAATATCATGATATAAACTAAGTCATATGGGCCATTCTTCCACTCACATCTTGTGAGATATGGAAGAGCATATACCCTCATAAAGTAAAGCATCAACCATGAGCTATCTGGACTATTCTTCTCAAGCATAGAACAATATCTGTCCTAATTTTTTAGCTTGGACCATTCACCTATCTGGGCCATTCCTTCGACACTAAACAAAGTGCAACCTGGAGAGAATGAGTTTTCCCTAGGGAATGCTTGTCCCTGATTGTTGAACCTGAGCCATTCACCTAACTGGGCCATTCCTCCGGTACTAAACAAAGTGAAACCTGGAGAGAATTATTTTTCCCTAGGGAATGACTTTCCAGACCATTTCCTAAGGAAATAAATATCTTGCACCAACCTCTAAAACGGACCATTCTTCGAAACTTCTCACAACTGAACTTCGAAAGAATGATTGTCCGGTGAGGCAAACCATTCTTCTTGACCACTACTGAGAGTGGCTACCAAGAAGAAAGAATGTCCTAGACCATTTCCCCACACTGGCCACAAGGGGAATCGTTGTCTATGGTACATCAGAAATATATCGAACCATTTTCATTACGAAAATGACCATTCGATCTGGACCATTTTCCGAACTGGAAAATACCTGTCTATCAGAAATCTCAAAGCACTTTACGAACTGGAAAGGAAATGCCCATCATGGACCATTTTTCAAGATGGAAAATGACTGTCCATAAATCAATGATATATCAGTGCTCCCTCCCAACCTGGAGAGCCATCTCTTCTCTTTAAGCTAAGGGAGTTATTTCCATGATCCCCAACTTGTCTCGTAAGTATGTAAACTTTATTCTGGATAGAGGCTTTGTCAAGAGATCTGTTGTCTTCTCATCTGTGGGGATATACTAGATCTTCACTTCTCCTTCCTGGACTTTATATCGAATAAAGAAGTATTTGATATCAATGTGTTTCAACCGTTCATGAAACACTGGGTGTTCTAATAGCCTTATACAGCTCTGATTGTCACAGTACATTATCGTCAAATCTGGAACCTCATCAAATAATCTAGAAATAAGATTTTTCAGCCACACTGCTTCTGTACATGCCTCACATGCTGCGATATATTCTTCTTTTGTTGTGCTAAGTGTGATAAAATTTTGTTTCCTGCAGCCCCAAGATATCATAGCGGAGCCCAAGATGAAACACATCCCCTAATTACTCCTTCTATCTTCTGCACTTCCTGCCCAATCTGAATCTGTGAATCCATGAAGTTGTATATCGCTAGATGTGGTATATCTTAAACCATAGTTTAGTGTCCCACGAATATATCTTAGAACATTCTTTTCATCTATCCAATTCTCATGTCTGGGTTCCACCTGGAAATGGCATAGTGTGTTTATGACAAAGAAAATATCTGGGCGAGTATTTACCAAATACATCAATGACCCAATCAATTGTTGATATAGGGACGGGTCTATTGGATCAAAATATGAGTCTCTTACTTTGGTTATATCCGTGGTCATGGGAGTGTCCATGGATTTGCAATCCATCATTCCAAACTTATGAAGAATATTCACTGCATATTTTCCTTGTCCAAGGAATACTTCCCCATGCTTCTGACATGCTTCTAGTCCCAAGTAATAATGCATGAGACCAAGATCTTTCATATCCAATTTAGAGGCTAGTTCCTTTTTACACTGAATGATGAGAGACTCTTCACCTGTCAAGAATAAATCATCGACATATATCAATATAATCATAGGTGCATTGTTCACGACTTTGTAGTAAAGATTTGGATCTGCATGACTCTTAGAGAAACCAAGTCTTATTAAGTAGTTGTCTATTCTGGAATACCAAGCTCTTGGAGCTTGCTTGAGTCCATACAAATCTTTCTTTAGTCTGCACACATGAGTGTCTTTGGAGTGTACTTAAAATCCTTGAGGTTGTTCAATGTATACTTCTTCTTCGATTTCTTCATTGAGGAAAGTTGTTTTTACATTCATCTAATGTAAACTCCATCTCATGGAAGCAACAAGAGACATAATGGTTGTAATAGAAGTATATATGGAAATATGAGGAAACGTCTCTTCATAGTCTTCTCCCTCCTTCTAGGAGAACCCTCTAGCCACGGACCTTGATTTATATTTTTCCATGCTTCCATCTGCTGCATGTTTGATCTTATAGACCCATTTTGAAGCTACGACTGATTTTTCTTTAGGTCTAGGCACAATTTCCCATACATCATTTTTCATGATGGACTGGTGTTCTTCTGTCATGGCTTATTTCCATTGTTTCTTTTGAGTTGCCTCTTCAAATGTAGTGGGTTCTTCATTTAGAAGCTTTGTCATACATGTTGCATAGCTAGAGAATCTCTTGGGATTTTTTATTTTTTTGAAGGTGCCACTTGGGGCCTTTAGTCTTTCTGCTTACTGTAGGGTAGCTTCAAGCCAAGATGGACATTTTTTAGTTTTGGGTACAATGTTTGATTCAATAGTTTCACATGGTTGCATCGGATGATCAAGTTGTTATGTTTCTTCATTATGACTTTCTGGAGAACATGTGATTTCTTCATTAGGATCTTCATACTCTTATTCTTCTATAGTTTTTTCTATGGATTTATTGAAATCCATATTTTCATTGAAGGTTATGTCTTTGCTGAATTCAACCTTATGTTGTTCCAGGATATAGATTCTATAGGCCTTGGATGATTCAGTGTATCCCACGAATATGCCCTTCTTTCCTGACAGTTCTAATTTCTTCCTTTTATCCTTGGGGATGTGAAAGTAAACATGGCATCCAAATATTCTTAAGTGTTCCACATTAGGTTTCTTTCCTAAGGTTTATTTTGGAGTCATATCCTTCAATATGCTGTGAGGACTTTTGTTTTGAACATATATTGTTGTCATGGATGCTTCTTCCCACAGATACATAGATAAACCTTGATCGTTCAATAGTGCCTTCACAGTTTCTTCAATAGATCTATTCTTCCTTTCTACTACACCATTTTGTTGAGGACTATAAGGAACAATTATCTCCCTCCTAACCCCGATCGATTTATAAAAGGAAACAAATTCCTTGGATGTATATTCTCCTCCATTATCTGTTCTCAAGGGCTTGATTTTCTTATTTCTGAGATTCTCTATCTCTGCTTTGAATTCTTGAAACTTGTTGAAAACTTTGTCCTTTGTCTTCGAGAGATATAACCAAGTTTTTCTTGAGTAATCATCTATGAAGATTACATAGTAAAGAGAACCTCCTAGATATTTGACTGGCATCGGAACAAAAACATCTGAATGTATTAGATCTAGGATTTCCTTAGATCTATTATTGCTGCTTGAGAATGGTTTCTTAACATTCTTACCAAGAGCACATCCTTTGAAAATTCCTTCATGTGTAGACTATAGTTCTAGTATTCCTTCAACCATCTTTTTGAGGAAGGGTAATGTGTGATAGTTGATATGATCATACCTTCTATGCAAAATTTCATTGGGATTGACTTCATCATGTACAAGGGCTTCATGATTTCATTATAGTAATCTGTATAGTCTTCCTTCATGGGTTCCAATAACTCTAGCATTCTCTATGCTGGAGTCTCTAGGCCAAGATAACACTTTCCCATCTACAAAGGCTATTATGTTTCCTTTGTCTTCTATGTAAGATATGGATACAAGTTTATTTTCTAAACCAGGTACATATAAGACATTTCTCAAATGAACATTGTTACATGTTTTCAATTTGACGGATGCTTAACCAATTCCTTCGACTGGGTAAGTGTTTTTGTCTCCAAGTTCTACCTTTTATGATGTCTTATTTTCATTTAGATTGGAGAGTCTGGGTTGGTATCCTATCATATTCCTGTAAGATCCACTGTCAATTATCCACATGTCATCTTCAATAGTTCCTGTGAGCACTGAGTAGTGTAGATGATTCATCTTTTCATTCATGATTTTTGTTGACTGATAACTAGTCAAGGTTTGACCCAAAATCTTAATCTTGATGTTTTTTCCTTCTGAGAGTGCCAAGAGGTGCATTGTACTAAGGCGCACTAGAACATCTTATCCTTGAGTAAGGTATTCCATCATAAGGTGCTAGGCAAGAGTTTTAGGTTTTCTGCAACTACACCTACTAGTAACCCTAGCGACAATGCTTCGGTAACTGCACCTTCTAGAAACCCTAGCGACAGTTCTTCAACGAGTTTGATAACCTTATGGCTTAGCTTCCTTCTAGTGGTTATATTGAATGAAGGAGGTGTGGTCCCATAACCTGTTAGTAAAGTGGGTTTTCTCGTTTAACCATAAACAATATAGCAATATTGTCACCCAACCATAGGCACTAATTCCACCCCCAAGCACCTTGACCTTGACCGAGAGAAGAATTCTAGTAGCAAACCAATATCCAACCAAGGCTAATGCACCAAGAAAATATAACCAAAATTGATCAGAGAGTCCAACCCATAAAAACCGAAAATGCAGATTGCAGAACTGCAGCAGCAACTGCTCCCTAGAATTGCGCACTATTGGACTTATGTAGTGCACACAAGTGGATTTCTGCAATTCTGAGAAATCTGGCTCAAATGAAAAACCGACGTCCTATATTTATACTGCTTTTTCCAGGATTTCTGGGCCTACTTCTCTTTCTAGGTGCTAAAGACTTAATATATAATATTTTCTTTAGTTGACTTCTCTTCTAGGGTTATATCCAAATATTTTCATACTTCCAGAATATTCTAATCTCGTCAAAGGTCACACATGGAGGTTAATACCTCCCTTAGCTACCATAATATCAACAGTTCCAACCCCTTTCACATTATATCTAGCATTGTCTCAAAGGCCAACATGTATATTGGTCTCTTTCTCAACAAGATTAGTTAGGTGATCTCTAAAACCGGTCATGTGCCTGGAGGCACCACTGTCAATTAACCAAGTATCATCATTAGTAGGAACCATAAGTGAGAGTGATGAAATGAATAAGAAGGATTCTTATCTGATTTCTTCATCTCTCTGAATTCTTTCCTTCCAGGAACTGTATTTTCTTGATCCATCAAGCTTATCTTCCATCATAGTTTTATTCATCATATTTTAGATTCTTCACAAACCCTTGTCAACTGGGATAGAAAACCTAACGGCTAGGATATCCTATAAACCTTAATTTTTTGGGGGATTATGACTGCCAACAATAATCCTTGAAAGTCAAAAGAACATTGGTGAGATGAAGAGCTCCTTCGATGAGTTGTAGAAACCATAATTCTGAAATTTCTGCAGAAAAATTGCGAAACCCTAGGGCCAAAATTTCAAAATGCTTGGAATTGCAATCTAAATCTTGTTGGAGGTGCACTGAAGGAGGTCATACACTCCTGTAAAATTTTCAACTCCAACATTCAAGTGTGAAGTGTTGAAACACCCAAAAGAGGAGGGTCATACGAATTTTCTGGAAACCCTAGGAGGGTCGTATGGTTCTGCAAAAGTGAGAGGATGACTGGAAGGTGCTTGTGCAATGGGTTCTTCAATAAATAAGCTCTGAAACCATGTTGAATTTTCACTAGGATAGGCTCAAGCATGAATTTTATTTCAATTTTAGCATTTACTTGAACCATAGACAATTGCAGCTACGCCATAAACAATTTGTTGCGGTAACCAACATCACAAGAAGAAATACCATGCACAAGAACACAAGAAGTATCTTAGGAAACCATTCTCAACAATGGAAGAAAACCCAACCAATCCTTTGCTATATTATTCAATAGAAATACCTCCCATACCATAGACCTAGCACACAAAAGGGTTCTCACAAAACCAAGAAGGCTAGCGCCCAAGAGAGGTGTGCACTTCATCCCTAGAAGATGTACTTGCTGAAATTTCCAAAATCACATGTGTGTTTTTGTGTTTCCTCAATGGTGAAATCACCTTTATTTATACTATACTAGACACATCAAAAGTGGTGTCTATTGGCACAACACGTCCGACCTCAATAACTCAAAATATAATTAATAATTACCATATTAATTATCTTTTACTTTATGGTGGGGCCGACTTGTACCCTTTACATCACAATTAGGGTTACAGGTAAATATGACTCTTAGACAATATAGTAAGGGATCTCACACACCCACTACTTCTCAGCCACTAGGGGCACATACACCTATGCTCAGCCACATGGACGTCCTACTCAACAGATCTCTATCTCATTGAGTCTCATAGGAGAATCATCTGGAGTATCATATCGTATCAACTCTCTACACTGAGGAGAACAATAAACCCATCACATGGGCTCCTTCAACCCTCATATGGGTACACATCGTTTCATCTCAAATGACACACCCATATCACGAGCATCTTCCCCACACAAGGGCACACCCAACTCATGGGCTCTCTCATAGACCGACTCACTCAGTCTGTTTCTTGGAGTATGACTCATGTAGCTGTAATCATCAACAATTTCATGGGAAGAATGTGCTAAAGGCCCAGAGGAAATGTAGTTGGAAAAAGATAAAAGACAAAATTATAACCTTCTAGATGCTCGCCCAAAGAGATCTTGAGAACAATGAAACATTTCTCTTAAAATATTTGAAGACCTACAAAAACAAATTTCACATATATAAATGTTCCACTTGTTGAGGGATATACACAAGTGAAATATACCCTTTACTTTACCCATATGGCACTCTGTGTACCTATAGCTTCAAGTGACATTGTGGTAATTCTTTCAAGTCTTATGTTACCCAATTGTAATACCCAATTGTTTTGTAATTTAATAAATTTATGGCAATAAATGGGCTTGGAAAAAGGATGCATTGAAAATGAAGGTGTAGCACACCCTCTACAAAGGCACCCCTGAATGAGAAAATACGAACCCTTGTATGTCATGAACCCCATGCCCAAATATTTTACCCCCATCCATTTCATTTTCCTTACATGGCTTAGAGAGGGTCCACCTAGGAAACACTCCTCGATTTGAGGAATGACTCGCCCAATAGGTCATCTTGACAACCCTCCCATACCTAAACCTGGCAAGTTGCATAGGGTATTTGAGCACTTGTTTAATTTTATAAGGTATTTTTGATGCACATGTTTAGGTGGATCTTGTATTAAATGTGATTTTACTGGCCATGATACATTTGACTTGAGACCCTTGTAGGGCACACTCATTTTTCTTTGCAGGACCTCGTTTGATGGAATATTTGGAGGAACAAGTCTAACTTGGGCCTTCATTGGGGCAGGAAGCCCATAGGTTGGATGTGATGACCCACACACTTGGTAGTTGACAGATGATGGACATTTTCTTTGGAGGAAAGGGAATACCCATCGAAGGAAGATACCTATCCCTCACTTTCCCAACTTTTGAACTTGGAGGGTCAAAACATCTTTCTCTAGGGATTGACATCATCATTCGGGGCTAGGGTTTGATGATGGTGGTGATGATTTTATGGATATTGGTATGTTTTATGGAGAAGGGACCCTAGTGCATGAAGGGATGGCCTTTGGAGGCCCAACAACTTCCTCTCCAAGCTCAACGACTTGCCAAAAGTTCCAAGACTTTACCCAATTAGGGAATGACGTCATCTTTTAAGGGCTTCTTTGTGTAAAAGTCAAATTTATGTTGTAAAGGGGAAAAACTGAGGGGGTTGGCCCCTTATTTTGTGGTTTACCCTAATATTATGTGGACAAACAATTTTTTAGAGGTATTGTATAAATAAAGACCAAATTCATTTCATTTGACACAACTAACTATCTCATGTGAGAAGAGTTGGCTGAAATTTTCGCCCCTCTTGGGTAAACTTCATCTCTCTCTCTCTCTCTCTCTCTCTCTCTCTCTCTCTCTCTCTCTTATGTTGATTTTTATACTTTTATTGTGGAGATAAGTGGTGCACTATATATTGGAGGCTATTCTTTTGCTATGGGGATGAAATTTTCTTGGTGAATAAGGGTTTATCTTGCATTTCTCTTGGAATTGGTGAGAAAAATATTCATATTGTTAGTTCTTCTTGCTTGTTTCATGGTTGTTCTTGGATATATCCTTGGAGGAGTATAAGGGCATACATTCTCCACCAATTTTATCATTATTGTTTATTGAATAATCCATTATGAAGGTTGTTAGGAGGAGTAAAAGGTATTACACCCTCCTAGATTTACCTTCTTAGGGATACTTGCTCTAGGGAGTAAAATGGAGTACACCCCTAGAGAAGTGGTAGACCTAACCTAATACAAGAAGACTCCATAACCCATTTGAGAGATACCTAATTTGTTTAATTTGGAATCTTTTCTTAGTGTCTTAAACTTGCTCAAGCCACTAAAGCATCTCAATTGGCCTAGTAGTTCTTTAGTTATAATCAAATAAAAGTTACATCCATTTGTGATACAACAAAACACACTTAATATTTTACTTTAACTTCCTTTTCAACCGTGTAAATTTTCTTGGAAACCATTATAATCCTTCTACTCCCTATTAGCTAACTTTTTGACGGTTTACTTGCTCTTTTTTATGGTTGGAATTTTTTTTGTAGAAAATATTTTCTACAAAAACTTGGTTGTTACTATAATTCTCTAAAAACACCATCTAACATCTCACTTTTACCATTAAAGTTTGTGCTAAAGTTTCATAACATTATCTACTTGTTTAGTGCTTCATTGTCCAATAAATATTTGATAATTTTGATGGTTAATTCAGTAGTAATAAGCTCTTATTCTTGTTGATATATATTATTGTTTACTGTTGCAATATTGGAAAGAAAGCTTATATTATGTTTCCACTTGATTATTAAGCTTTTATCTTGGTCATTTGTTTTGTCTCGGGCAGGTTTGACACTTTTGTGCAGGTACTCAAGTCCACAAGACTCATTTCCAAGCTCCCATCCTTCTTCCATCATTGACCTAAGGGATTCCTCTCATTATCTCTCCACCCTCTGTCTCAATCCCCCTAGGTTCATCGAGACTCTCCCTTGCACCAAAGTGTCAAACCTGTGCGAGACAAGAAAAATGACCAAGATAAAATCGTTTTTCCCCTTGTGTAGGATTTCACCTTCACTAAAGCGAGGGGAGTACCTATCTAAGATGAAAGTGGGTAGTTATCCCCATAGTTTTCCCACCTTTGTAGATTGGATCGAGTTTTTCTGAAATTACAATATGTGCGATAACACACTCAATATGGGCTACGTCCACCAAAGAAATTATCATTCATTCATTTATTATTATCTAACAAATGAAGAGATACAACCTACAACAAACCTGTTGTAACTCCATACTATTTTCTCACACTCTCCCCTTTCATAATACAATATTCACTTTCATGCATGGTCATAATACAATTCCCTCATACATAAAAGAGGGTTTCCTTCTAGGGAAAAAAACCCTAACAAAAATTCTACCGTCATATATGAAACCTAATGATGAACGGTTCAGATTGACTACATAATTATAATATTTTACAAGGTAATTTTCCCAAAAATGTCTTTTCAGAGGCGTTTCCCCAAACGCCCATGACCCCTGGCCTCTCAAACGTCCCCACCCCCCTGGACCCCCTGACGATAGATGTGGGAGGAAATTCCCCCCACAAATCCCTATCAGTAACTAGGATCTAAACACGACTGACACACGACCTCTGAATAAGGAAGATAATCAGGCTCCGGAACCAACAATCTCCCACTTGAAGATTGATCAAAACAACTCCAATGTTGTTGTATCTATTGGGTTATGATGAACCTTGGACCTAGTAAGTTTCTCATCTTCACCTTCATGCGTGAAAGCCAACTTAAACTGAGGAGGAACTCAGTTTCTCCCTGGTTACTACATTTGTTAACATGTCTGCAGGATTTTGACAAGTATGTATCTTTTCCAACTTCAATTGTCCATCTTCCAAAATGGATCGTATGAAATGGTACATGAGAAATATATGTTTAGTTTTATAATGGATGGTTGACTTTTTTGCAAGATGAATGGCACTCTGGATGTCATAGTACAACATGTTATTCTCCTGTTTCTTTCTCAATTACTCCATAAACCTCTATAACCAAATCATATCTTTACTAGCCTCTGTAGAAGCAACATACCCTACTTCTGTTGTTGAAAGTGCAACAATATTTTTCATTTTCGAAATCCAACTTATCGTTGTTCCACCTACACTAAAAACATACCTTGTGGTGCCCCTCCTATCTTTATCACCTATCATATCTAAATCAACATATCCCTATAGAATAATGTTTTACCTCCAAAACATAATGCATGAGTAGTAGTACCTCTCAAATATCGAAGAATCCACTTTATTACCCCCCAATGTTCTTTAGCTAGATTGTTCATATATCTGCTCACAAATCCCACTACATGTGAAATATCTGGTCTTGTGCACACCATCACATACATCAAATTCTCCACTATTGATGAATAATGGACCTTGGACATGTATTCTATTTTCTTCTATGTCTTGGGTCACATTTCCTTGGTTAATTTGGAATGGTTGAACAAAGATATACTCATTGGTTTTACACTCTGCATTCTAAACCTCTCCTACACCTTCTCTAAGTACTCTTCCTGAGATAATGCCAATTTGCAATTTTCCATATCTCTTGTTATTCTCATACAAAGGATTTTGTTTGCAACACATGAATCCTTCATCGCAAATGAATTAGATAATTTATTTTTTAGCACATTTATATATTGCATGAAAGATAATATAGCTTCCATTTTCTAGCCTCTTAAAATAAACACATTGATCAGAATGACATCTACTATAACCTTGTTCAGTCATAAACTTGTCAAATTTAAAATATCACTTCCTTGAAGTTTGTTTTAGGCCATACAAGCTCTTCTTCAACCTGCATACCAAATTATTATTCCCTTTAACCTCATACCCCTGTGGCTACTGCATATAAATCTCTTCCTCCAAATCCCCATAGAAAAAAGTTGTTTTTACATCTAACTGTTCAAGATGCAGATATTCTATTGCCACAAGACTTAAAATAGTCCTAATTGAAGTCTTTTTAACAACAGGAGAAATTATTTCATCAAAATCTATACATTTCTTTTGTGCAAACCCCTTTACAACAAGTCTAGCCTTGTACCATTTTTTTTCTCCATATTCTTCCTTCAACCTGTAAACTCATTTATTCTACAATTCTCTTTTTCCTGAAGGAAAATGAACCAAGTCCCAAGTCTGGTTATTTACCAAGTAGTCCATTTCCTCTTTCATGCCTTGCTCCCACTTCTTTTTAGTGTCTACCTGCATTGTCTCTTCATAACTTTCCGGTTCACCATAATCAATCAACAATAAATAATCTAATGAAAGAGAGTATCATTCATGGGGTCTACTTTCTGGTAGATATTCTAACAACACTTGTAGGTGTTGCATTTTGTATTATGTATTTTTCTTTTCCTATTTCTTTCTCTGCAACTGGTCTTTGTATATGAAATTTTCATTGAATACCACATCTCTACTCCTAATGATTTTGTGATTTTTATAATCCCATGTAACACCATGGGTTTTGAGCCCCCATATCAAATAATTTATTGTTACATTGATAAGAGGCCAGAGTTCCCAAACAATTATTAAAAGGCCAGTATGCCTAAAAAATGTAATGTTTTTCTCATTATTAATAATAAATACATCATTGGCTACTAGATGGACAAGGACTAGAGTTATAGGAGGCTATGATTACACGAGAGAGGGGGCTAAGGGGGATAAGTGCTTATTTATTTTATATTACCCATTTTGTGTGTAATGGAGGGGGGATCAGTTGCATGAGATCTTGGGGGAAGACCAAGAGGTTCTTGATCCCCATGAATTACAAAAACCCATCCTTGGTCTGTGGGAGGGGTTGGTTCGTTGGTCCGTTCGTTTGTTTGTTCTCCCATTGGAAAATACTCTCATTCGTGTTCCCCATTCGAGTATTGTTGTTGGCGACCTCACACATTCATTCATCCATTATGTTCACTGTTCAACCTCTCTCATGGATTTTTCACTCTATCCATCCCTTCATTCACTCACCTTTCCTCACTTTGGTGTCTTGGCTTGGGAAAGGAAGACGAATTGTTGAAGAGAATCCATAGTTTTCTTGGTAGTAGAGATTGTTGGTGTAGTCCAACCATGATCTGAGCCCTACATGTCTGAGATGCTTGGCCCGTGACCAACTTTTATCACTGTTGTGAGTCCTGAGAGTCCCATCATGGATATTCTAGACCAGCTGCACTAGAGCCCTGAATGGAGAGGGATTGCCTGAGAGATTGCTTGGCATAGAAGGGTGGAGGTCTATTCTCTTGGGTGGTGTAGGATGGGTAGAAGAGAGTTGGGTACTTGGATTGTTGTGAGTTTTGGAAAATCCTATGAGATCTTGAGTGTTGATTGGTTTGGTAAGCCAAGTAACACTCTTTAACCGTCCTTGTGGATTCATAGCCCTGGCTCAGGGGTGAGATTGTTGTTGAGACTTGAAACAATAGTGCCTATGGTTGGGTGGAATGTCCTTGGTCTACAGCCAGTTGGTGTCTTCTTTTATAAAAGATAAGTTCTCTCTATTATGGTTTCCTTTTCTTATGTATTTATTTCCATTGCATATCAATTATTATACCTAAGATTGTACCTATAATATGCATGCTTGCTAGTTAACGTTGTGCATGGTTTATCGTGAATATATTTTATGTTGTGGTATGAATATTGATCCTTGCATGTATTTATTTTATGCTTCTTTATTAATTAAGTGTTATCAGAACTTCCAAATCAGCTAAGAGATGTGTTCTTGGTGTGGCATGCTTTCTGGTGGAAGGTTGGGTATGTTACAGTTTGGTAACAGTGAAGAAATGTAGTGGTGTTTCCTGGCTTGTGGGTGCTTGGGGATGTTAAAAATTGGTATCAGAGCTCATGGTTCCAATACTAAGCATGTATGGATCGTGTGAATTGTGATTGGAGAAAATATTTCATAGAAAAATTGAGCTGTAGAATGCCAAAAGGTGCTGAGAGTGCACCTTAACAGTGTTTGAAAGCTTCGGAGGTGTAGTGATTCAGGAAGTTGCGATGGCCATAGGATCTATTCGAGAAGGATCTGAATCCCTCACAACTGTCAGAGATGATAAAATATTGTGGAGGTTAAACCCTCAAGTCCACAGGACTTCACTGCTTCAGCAGTTTCCAGTTCCTTGTCATAAAAGAAGCCCGAAACACCGAAGCTCTGAAGTCTCGAAGTGAATCTACGTCATAAATCACGGGGAGGTATTCCTGACCGTTGGATTTGTCTGAGGATGGGTTTGGGTTGTTGGATCAAGCATAGATCAGAAGGTGAAGCAAAGTGGAGAAGATCAAATTCCAGTAATCTGATCTGCATATGAGCAAGTGTGAGTCGTAGATTTGACAGTGGTTCGAAGATTTGGCACTCTGGGAGAAGCAAGCCCTTAAGCTTCCACGAAGAAAATATCTCAAAGTCCCGAACGCTAGAGTAAATCTAGACCCTCCATGTTCAGGTACACATGTCTGAATATTAGCAAGGGTCATAAGTTCGATGTTCGACAGTCTGGGGGTATGATGGTTCTCAGCAACAGAAACCTCTAAAGTCCCAAACTCCTGGAGTAAATCCATACTGTTTGTGTTGAGGACACGTGTCCCCAGATCATCCGATTTGGGAGTTCTATGTTTGTGGAATTTGTGGTGTAGTGGGGAGAAGTCTCCTGAAGTTCTGAAGCTTGGAAGGCATGAGGCACTGGGGTGATGTGGCCTGCTGACATCACCTAGGGTGACGTGGACACAGTTGGAGATTGCCATGTGTCACTGTGTTTCATGTTTTCCAAAGACCGTTCATGCCAGCTATTATATGATACATGTCACTCATCAGATAGGGCCATGTGTTTGTACCTTATTTACTGCCACGTGGCAGTAGATTCTGCAATTCAAAGACTTAGCACTCTGTAGGAGTCAAGGAATAAGCAGTGGGGTCGAGGAATCCAAAAGGCCCAAAGGCTAGAGTCCATACTAGCCCTTGATTATAGTATACATGTGGCGCAATATCCCAAGGTCCAAAGACTTGGTACTCCAAATATTTTGAGTGTAGGTTACTTGGGTCGAGAAATATCGAATGTCAGATTTAATCTCCACCATTGATCAAGAGGTGATACGTGGAGGAAGGAGAGGACCTCCGGTACTTTGGAACTCTGAGAGATCTATGAAAAGGCGCTTTTGAAATCCCTGAAGCCCGAAGCTATGAAGGAATCCTAGCCCTCGATTAGGGCAGGATACATGGCAATAGATCCTCCAGTCTAAAGACTTGGCTCTCTGAAAGAGTTGAGGGTGTGGACAGTCTGGAACTCCCGAAGCATGTAGTCTCGGAGTTCTTGTTGACTGTCGATCTCATCCCTCGATCAATTATCAACCACATGATCTCCATATAGTGTTTTTAACAGAGAAAAGCGCCAGGAAGGATTTGTCCGATGGTTTCGAGCCATGATCACTTGGAAAAGTGGTTTGAAGGAAATGTCCGTGCAAAATTGATTTCTGTATCAGCCCAGGGATAACATGGAAGTGTTATTCATATAAATTATTCAGTAGTTGAAAGGATCTGTAAAATTATTGAAAATTTTGTTTCTCATATGCTTAATTCTGACAAAATGGTCACTTGCACATTTTGCAGAATTAAGGGATTTACACACATCAAATCAGAATGAGTATTGACGAAATGGAAAAAGGTGAGGGAGACTCCAACCATGATAAAGAGGCCGAAGGACAAAATACCAAAATTGGCAATGCAGAAACATAATCCAATGGACGCAAGGGCTGAGGGGAGCAAGAAACATTGCTAGAAACAATGAAGAGCCTGAAAATAGAAGTGCAGAGCTACAAGGAATACAATGAGAGGTTGATGAGAGAGAAAATTCAAATAAATGATCGAGTGTTGCGGATCTTAAATCAGTTGCAAATTCAAGCCAAGAATGGCTCAAAGCATGAGGAATAAGGCATGTGTCATGAAAGAAGATATGATCGTGGAAGAGATGGTTATTCCAGAAGTGCTAGCAGATCTCAGAGACACCACTCACCTCCTTACTCAGCAAGAAGGTTTTATGCATATGATTATTCCTTAAGCGGTCTAGAGGTGTCTCCTATTATGCACCAAATAAGGATACATGAGGTGGACAATTTTCAACGAGATTTGAGGAAGTTCAAACCACCATCCTTTGATGGTGAAAGAGAAAGGGACGATGATGTTGAAGCATGGCTTCTTGGACTCAGGAGATATTTCCAATTGCACAACTATTCATCAAATCTGGAAGCCAGAATTTCCACCTGCCACTTACATGGGAAAGATGCAATGTGGTGGGATCAACTGAAAAAAGTTGAACATATCAATGAGAATAGGATCACTTGAAAACAATTCAAGAAGTATTTATAGAAGGAGTACCTCTCAGATCATTTTTATGATAAGAAAATGCAGGAGTTCTTTGAACTCAGTCTGGGAAGCATGACTATGGAAGAATATGAGAAGAATTTCTCAGGGTTGTTAAAGTATGTTGGGTTTATAAATGATGAAAAGGTAAATATACATAGGTTTTTGAGTGGACTACCCACCTTTTATAAAGAAAATATTCGGTATGATGAGCCCAAGAACTTGACTGAGGCTATCGAGAAGGATAAATACTTGTATGAGCAAGGCTAGGGCAGAGAGTCCATGAAGAAATCTTGGAAGGAAAATAAGAAGGAGAAGTTTGATCAGAGGAGGAAGGGATTCAAACCTCCTTTCAATAGAAATGAGCCTAATAAAAATCATCAAGATCAGTATGCTAAGGATGATTACAAGAAAGAAGAATCCATAGGAAAAAGGGGAAGACCACCAATCCAATGTTGAGGATGCAAAGAAGATCACTTGTACAAGGATTTCCCACACAGAAAGGATAGGGTGAAGATTGTGCACAACATCCAAGAAGCTACAACATTCGAATACATAGGAAGAATTTATGCAGTGTTAGATGATTGAAAAACAAAATACCAATCCAACATGATCGAGGTGGAAGGTAAGATCATAAATATGTCTGTTGTTATTTTAATTTTATTCAAGAGCAAGTCATTGTTACATTGATCCTAAAATAGTGGATAGATTGCATCTAGAGAAAAGTAATCTTGGGAAATCAAGTTTGGTTCAACTAGCCATTGGAACCAAAAGGAGAATCCATGATATGGTCAGAAGTTGTTCCATAAGTCTTAATGGTGTGAACACTAGTGTTGGCCTAAATATCATACCATTGGGGTCTTAGGATATTCTAATTGGAATGGATTGGTTGGAAAAGCATCATGATGTCCTAGATTTTCATAACAAGGCATTTACATGTATTGATGGATATGGAAAGCAGTGTAGAAAATCCAGGAACT